>JAVQJG010033512.1:0-10939 GCA_036024015.1 Craterocephalus amniculus
GAAAGAAAGAAAGAAAGAAAGAAAGAAAGAAAGAAAGAAAGAAAGAAAGAAAGAAAGAAAGAAAGTTATCTAACATGGACTTTTTTTCAGTTTTTCCACTCTCATACTGTAAGTTTAAAAACTCAGCCGCAAAAGATCAAAAGTCCATCTTCTTTTGATCATCCTAAGATTTTTCCTCATTTTTCAGATGGATAATTTGGACTCTCCTGACGTTTCATTTATTGGTGTACAGACTGTAAGACTCTTACAAAAGTAATTGTTTACTCAGAGACACTGTAATACATCGGTCTCACAGTTAATAACAGGATTTTATACACAGGTCCAGCTCAGGAATATCGAGTGGGAAGGAGGTCAACAAGAGCAAAGAGAGAGAGACAGAAGGCAAACAAAGACAAAGACGGCAATTTAATTTCCATCTGTTGTCAGAACAATGCTAATCAATACAAGACACCCACACCTCAACACTCTCTCGCATCCCTCTCTTTGCTTCTCCATCTATTTCTATCTCTCTCCGGCACACTCGGCGATAATTTACTCTTGAGTTGGCATGTGGGGCAGTGAGCGTGATCCAGTGGAGTCAGGGGTGAAGAAGAGAATGCCACACAGATCTAACACACTGTGCTCAACCACTGACACAAACACAACCAGAGAAGGTAAACAGAGCATACACATGCAATAAGGAGAGTGACAACTGATTATACCGAGAGATTTGTGCTCATGTATGCTGCTGCACACATTAAGCTGTGGAAAAAATATGTGATCTGCCGGCAGCTTAATCATCCTATTTGCTTAACTGCATCTTATTTACACCAGTTAAGGATAAATTATCTCAGTAATGCATCAGAACTTATGTTTGGGGGGGATTTTATCTTTACCACATGGCATTTGAGAAAAGACACCAGCCTGCCCTCCAGTGGTCACAGAAGCAATCTTCATGAAAGACAGTCAATACTCCGATAACATAAACTCTGAAATAGTTATTCAGGAAATAATGTCCCTTCTGCTCCAGTGAACATTCAGGGGCTGGGGAAGAACTACACATATGTGGGTGTTCAATGAAACAGTAAAGTGGACTGGTTGAGCAACAAAGATACCCTGAATGGGAAGGGCTGGAGTAGTCTACACTTACTCAGGAGGCTCAGGTTACTCAGTGTGTACAACACACTCCTGAAGACTTTTCATGACACTATAGTGGCTTCGGCCATCTTCTATGCTGGGGTGTGTTGGGGGAGGTTGCTCCACTGAGAGAGACTGGAGGAGTCTGGGCATGCTGGTGAGGAGTTCTGTCCTCTGGAGACGGTGGGTGAGAGGATGATGGTAGCTAAGCAGACAAGCATCATGACCAATATCTTCTCATGGAACATGCAGCCGCTTCAGCGCTGTCACCTGTACAGCTATCAGTCTCTTCACTGAGTGCAAATAACCTTTAAATGACTCTTCTGCACAATTAGAGGATTGTAGGCCTGCTTTTGCTTATTTGATTGTTCTTCATACAACATGTATATATTGTAAATAATTCAAAAAGTTTTTCCTTTCCTCCCTGAGATGCACTGTTGTTTTTCTACTGTTACATGTTTCTGTAGTCTTATCTTATCTTATCTTATCTTATCTTATCTTATCTTATCTTATCTTATCTTATCCTATTACTTTGTTCTATTTATATATTACAGATTTCCATCAGTTGCAACATTCAAAGCCTTGAATAAGTCATGGAGCACAGCTGAAAAAAATGAAAGACTGAACTGGTGAAAAAGCAGCCAATGTTCAAAGAAAATTTTGAACAGCCACTTCTATGAGAATTCAGCATTTCCAGTTAACATACATGTGTTTTGACTGTGGAAAGAAGCCTGTGAACTTTGAGAGAACAGGGAAATAAAGGCTGCAAACCTTCTCTCTATGAGCCAGTTGTTGTAACCACCACACAACTCTCAACATCAGACATAGCATCCTGCCAGGGGTCATTACTTTATTGGCTAATGTTCTTAAATTAGATATTCAACATTACCTTGTTATACTCCTGTACTTTATATCATGTTAAATGTTACAGTGGTCGTGTTGTTGTTTTTTAAAGCCTTTTTATTCCTGAACATCATCGTAGCCACATGAACCTGAGCAATGACGGAAAGTCATAAAGTGCTGTCGCTCAACTTCTGTACATAACCTACATATTTTATGTCTGAGCACAGACAAAAATATTTTTCTGTCTTTTAACTGTTTATACTCTTGTTATAAAGGCAAAGTGCATGAAGAGCTGATCACAGAAACAGGGTTTAAGTTATATCATTTAAGTTTTTAAAAACATTTCTACTGTAAAAATCCATTTTTCACATTTCCATATTTCAAAATATGTATAATTTACACCTTTAATTTCCAATGTTTTCAATAAAACTTTGAGCTTTGATTTATTTTGTGATAACTTTTCCCCAAATCACACAATAAAAAAAAACAACAAAAAAACCCCCCAGGGATTTGTCTAAAATGACTTTCCTTACAATACGATAAGTACTCACTTTATGAGTGTTTGAGTTTCTTGTATTTGAGTTTCATGAAGTTCAGTAAAAATACTTAATTAGATCATCCGCTAGAGGAATGCTTCAACCATTATCAAAGGTTTTAAATAGACAGCATGTAACTTTTGAGTCAAACATAATATGAGTAATCATAGGTGATTTCTAGGGTCAAACAGCATTTGGTGTATGTTGGCGCTCCAAGGGAGCTGCTCTCTTCAGAAACCAGACACTTTGAGTTTGCAGGAGGGGATCTGTCTCTCATTGGATCATGTGACCTGAAACGCTTTGTTTTACCAATTCCCTTCTGTAAACTCTCCCTCTGCTTTGTGCTGCTTTTTCCTATGAAGTTTGTTACGGCTGAAGATGTAAGAAAGGGGAAACAGAGTCTGAGGAAGCCAGAAAGAGACTGACTGTTTATTTTTTGACAATGTCACATGGCCTGTTGGTGGTTACGGTTTTAGAGCCCCTAATGGCAAAGGTTACATGGCATCCCTTCAAGAAATAAAAAAAAATAGCCCAACCAATTGCTGTTATGGCACAGATACGTCTAATTCATGTGCATACCACTATGAACACTTTAAAACACACAATAACTGTGCCTGAATGAAATGACAGAAGTAGAAGTAAAATGAGGAGTAGAAGAGGACACTGTTCACACTCCTTTGGAACATTTATTATAATTTGATGCTGAGAACTGCTGGTATTTCTGGATGCATTGTTAATGGGAAAATACAGACTTAAATATTGTTATGGCTGAAACTCTGGTAGAAAAACATGCACTGTGTGAGGTAGAGTTGCAGGTCAAGGTAATTGCTCTTTCAAAATAACTCCATACCTAAATGAAGCAACATGCTGTCACGATCTTATGGCTTTTACTTATGCAGAGCCATACAGAGGAGATTAAAGAACTGTTAAACCCGCTGTGTAATGTATTCAGTGTGCAGTTATCACAAAATCCCCTAATCAATGTAACAGCAAGAGCTTAAAGTGGGCTACTTAAACTATCTCCCTCTGGCGCTAGATGAATGTTTGTCTTCTGTATGTTTTACGGTCAAACATCGAACTTTATGCACCACGAAATGTGTCTAACCTTTTCATCATAATCACTCTGTGCGGATCAAGTGGAAAATACTGAACCTCTATTTCTACAGAATCTATAGCCATTTTAAAGGACATTACAAAACCTTTTCCCCCACCATAATCAGAAGGAGGGTCCTGTTTTAAGTAAAAATGCTTTTTTAAATGTCAGTGCTGGTGACTCCTAACTGTTGTCATGCAGTAATATTAATTTAACAGAAGCTAGCTGCCATTTCAAACATGTGCAAATAAAACACAAGACAACAACACATGATTGTAAATAACTTGACAAAAGATGTTTGAAAAGGAGGTAGAAGAAGCATTTGCTTATTTTATCCTACCCTTTTCCCTAAGGTCAATATATTATTTTCCTATATCTCCGTTTGTACTTTGCCTATCAAATTTACAAATTAGGTAAATATTGTCTTAAAAAGATAGTGTTCAAAAACAAGCAAACAAACCCACAAAACGAGAAAACAAATTATTTAGCACTCTGACAAATCACACACAGGGCAGAAGAGTTTTTTTCACATTTGAAATAGTATAACTGAGACGATTACTTCTGTTTTATTCAAATGTACTTCTTTCTGCATGTTAATGAACAGACTATCAGAATATAATGAACTATTATCAGACTTTTCTTATCTCTCCATGTTTATTTCTTTTCAGAATAGAATAGAATAGAATAGAATAGAATAAATCTTTATTTTCTACCAAAGTGAAAATTGGTCTTCTGGATTATATATTCTAAAACTGGGGCAGGACTGAAGGACCCCTAGTATCTTGACCTCCTGCGCCTCTGCCTGTTCAGCCCCCCTCAAAGACCTACCTATCTATGTGAAGGCAGTTTATTACCCACAACTTTTGTACTATGAGCCCAAAGATAAGTGTTGGTATTAGTTCAGTTCTTTCGTAGTAATGTTATGTGTTGATTCCAAAGCATAACAATGAAAAAAGGTAGCCTCGACAGGAAGTGGAGCGAAATTAATATGAAAAACAAAGTAATCTTTTTATCTGACATTCGCTGCCACCAGAAAACTGAAAGTGTCTGCTTTCATTTCAACAACATTACTTCATTCGCCCTCAGTGAAGAGTGAAATCGCCATCATGGTCTGCTGTGACACAGGCGGTTTACTGTAACAAAGTGAAATCTCCCACTCAGCTGTTTACCTCTGCTGCCCATATTTGGGCCGGGCGGGGTGTCACTCTGGGATGGAGCTAGTCAGATCTTGCTCATGGCGATGAGTAAAGGAAGTGAGTCACGCTGACGGTAATCTTACGTCCCTGTTGCAGCAGCGTAGATCGGAACAGAGAACAAGGAAGCAACATGTGCTGACCACAATAACTCCAACAACACATCAGCGCGCACGAGAAGAGAGGAGCTCATCAGACACCTGGATATTCACAGGCAGGACATTTTATACTATCACATTGTGAGTACCCCTGTCTTTATTTCACATTGAACAAACATTGGTCAATTTGTTACAACTTATATCCTGAATTGTCTTTGAATGTCTCAGTTAGTTTATATTAAGATATTTTTCTTTCTGATTGATTGTTTAGTTAGGATTTTTTTCTCAAACGTTTTTCAAACGTTTATTTATTTACTTATTTGCTGTTCTAAGAAATATGAGAGGTGGATTTTTTGGGTAAACATACCGAAATTGCGTCCGTAGGCTGGTTTCTGCTAACTTTCTGAGTTTCCACGGGGGGTTTCCGCAATGTCAGAAAAACCCAAACGCGTTGTTTCCAGCGAGTAGCTCAGCCAGATTTCCTCTATTCCAGCACAGAACTACATACAACGGGGCTAACAAAGGAGAAACTCTCCTCTTGAGCTCATATTTTTTAGTTTTGGCCAACAAATGAAAATCCTCGGACTAACAGCACAAGCACGTGCGCCCTTCTTGGATCACGTTGCGCGCTGTCTGCTTTGTTATGTAGACTTTGTCCCACTCAGAAGCTAAAGACAGAAAAAGCAAAACAGTTTTAATCGCGACACTGAAGTGAATATCGGCTAAACCAAACAATAGATGGGTCAGAAACCTTCAACCTTTTCTTCCACCAGTCATTTTTACAGAGGTTGTAGTATAACAGCGGTTGCTACAATTTCTCCAGGGTGCATCAACAAAGTGGTACACAAGGGGAAGAATCCAGTTGGTGCTGTTTTAACACATGCTTTAGTAAACGTGACATTTATGTTGATGACAAAAACTGCAAGTCGGTCTGTAAATTGAACAAGTTTGTTTACATCTACAGTCAGTCATAATATGCGGGGCATATGTTGAGCTTCATTGTTTTTCCACCTCTCTCGCTTTAAAAGATATCAAGATTAGATCAAAGAAGTTATACTCCTAAAGTGACCCAATTTAGGAAATAAGAGAAAACAAAAATCATCAGTGATGTGAAAATCTGTCTGTTCCTTTTGAGTTTCCACTACACCCTCATTTGCTTAACATGAGCTGTAAACTTGATGTAGTGGATATATCAGATCATAAATGAGAATGTGGGATGCTGTATCTGCTGTCAGTGAACACCTGACCACAAGAAAATAAAACTGAGTCAGAATAAGTGGAAGAAATGTTGAACTGCATAATCTTTTTGGGAAAACCCTTTCTAAATGTAAACCCTTTAATTTTAATATCGAATAAAAAATAACGCCTGTCTTATCTTTCCAGTTATCTCAAAAGATCAAACAATTTTAGCCCATACAGACAGCCTTTGTTAACCCACAGGTTATAGGTTAAGTTAGCTTTTTGTTAACCAAAAAAAGAGAAATTATTTCAACATGTTTAGCTGCATTAGGAAATTCTGATGGGCTAACATGAACCTCACTGATACTTTTGTTTATCCAAATAAATAAATATTGAATTCCCTATATTTTATTCCAACTTAATGCTTTAAGCAGCTCAAATATTAAAATAGAAATAATATGAAGAACAACACATTGTTGTATGAAAATCTTACTTTTTTTTACATCAGATATAGAAATAATTCAATTAATAACGATGATTAATATATTTTCAGTCCAAAAAAATAGAATATTCAGGAAGTGTAGAGGGAATGTTGGATGCTAACTTTTTTGTAATCAGTATCTTTAACCACTGCTAAAACACCTGACATGTTTGAAATAATTCACATCTCTAAAGACAGTCACAGCTGGAATCCAAGTGAAAGGTTTCTTTAAGCATTATCTGCTGTCACAGCATAAATCTCAAACTACAGAACCCACCAGAAAAACCTGTGTCAACACACTTTTTTTCTTCTTTTTTAGTCCTGGAGACATCCTCCAGGTCTGCACATGGCAAGGTGTTTTGCCCTCTGGTGACATGAGAAATGCAAAACAGTGTAAATGAAGAACAACACTTTAAAGAAAACATGCAATTTTCCCCGCAGACTAATCATTGACTATTATCAAAGCCAGTGTTTAACAGTCTAAACATAAGGCTAGTCACATGCGAATGCTCTCATTTATTGGCAAAACATTTGTTAGGGGTTTAAAGTTGCTGGATCGCTCACTTGTTGTGTCACTACTCACCATTCTTAAGGCAAAGCTGCTGCTTCATCTACAAGAACAATAATAATAATCATTTCCTGTCTAAACACTTGACAGACTGAAGCAGTGTTGGTGTGATAGAAGCCACAATAACAAACTGTATAAGCTTCTGAGTTCAAGGCCCATCTCTCTTGTCAGGGACAGGAACAGCAGATGTGTGCACACTCATTGGCTGCTTCAGCTGCAGCCAGTGATGAATTGAATTGCCTTTGCCTCAGCTGAGCACTTTTCTCTCTGGTCAGCTTGACACTGGCAACTAAAGGGACATGCTATCACAAGATAAACAACACAGAGAACTATTTTGGATTTGCATTTGCACACTAACCGGCCGGCACTGGTTTGCATCTTGTTTGCCTGTATATAGACTATAGCCATTTTGCACACACAGAGCCATGAACCATGTGAACATCTGTAAAATGGCTGACGGTCTTTTAGTCATGCTCCGCACTCCCACTCTCCTTAAAGTTATAAAAATAGAGGGCACTGGGAAGAGTTTTTATCGCCACCAGCAAAGTTCCTGCTACCCCTCATCTCTTGGAGAGGAAGTTCCCAAAGAAAAAAGGGGGAAAAAAAACACTCAAACACGTGATAGCTGAGATGAGAATGTTAAATTTTTTCCTTTTGTTTCTTTTTGTACAGATACCATGAAAAGAGAGGTGAAGGCTGGAGTCAACTTCCTCAAACGTCTTGCTGTGGCACGCGGCAAGCTCGACGAAGCCAAAGCAGAATTATTTGCTGAGAAGCTGCAGAAACTTTTATGTGACAAATATGACGACCACTGGTACCCTGACTGTCCCAGTAAAGGCCAGGCATACAGGTATTCACCGGCATGGTCTTACACTGACTGTTGTTTTCACACGGAGATGATTCTATCGTAATCCTAATTACTGGATCTGTACATTCGCAGGTGCATTCGGATAAATAACGGAGTACCCTGCGATGAAGTGGTTGTTAAAGCCTGTGAGGAGAGTGAGCTATCACCCAGCAAGCTGGGGCTTCCACATGAAATAACTCTGTGGATTGACCCAATGGAGGTGTGTGCAAGGTGAGTCATTGGCTGGCCTGCTGAGACAAAGAATAACACAGACAGACGAGTCACAACAACGGAGCTTCTCAGTCTAAACTAGCAATTAAGACATAATGATTCATTTCTGTTCGCAATGTGCTTGGAGTTCAAATCGTAGGAATGATGTGATTTTCTAGATCAATCATGACAGGAACTAATGGCTCCCTGCTCACAGGTCTGGAGAGAACAGCAGGCCCTTCACGATAGCCTGCTTCAGTGAAAAAGAGGAAGAGGAAGACGAGGAGGTTGCTAGCGGAGAGCCGGACTATGCTTCTGTGAACCTGGACACGTCAGATTACCACTCTGCCACCTCTTCGGATTGCGGTTCCACTGCGTCCAGTGACACAGAAGAAGAGGCTAAAGATAGTGAGCTGGAGGGAGAGCAGGATAAAGACGGGGAGGCTGTGAAGAAGGAGGTGGCGACAGAATGCAACGCCTACACAATAACCATGGTGCCCAGGATTCGGAAATGGCATGGAGACGGAATAAATAAAGTCAAATATGCTGGGAAGAAGGTGATTTTTCATTTCCATCACTTTTTACCTCCCCTCCATTTTTAAAGAGGAGTTTTCTTTCACAGGGTCCTCGCTCATTTATCTTTCAAACTGCCTTAAACAGTTTCAATTTGGTAAAAAGAACCACCCTGATGAGCTGGAAACTCCATGAACTATTGTTTAAACACACACACACCTCCAGTAACTGTGAATACTCTATAATGATCTATTAGGGTAAAGCTTTTCTGAGAAAAAAAAAGAAAAATCGGAGATAAAAAAAGTGTGAAACGTTGTTTTGCTTTCATCTAAAAGCATGAATTCGCTTCAGCTATTATAATCTCTCCAATCTTTGTCTGCAGATCCCTGCGTCTCTCCAGTACTTCTACCACCCCACACCAGTGTGGCCTCAGTACAAGAAGGGCACTCCGGTGTTCCTGACCACAGTGTGCGCGCCTCCAGCGCCGCCACCTCCACCTCAGCAGGTTTTTGGCTACTACATCTTGCCACAACCATCACCTCAGTTCATCTTACCTCAGGCCACTCTGCAGCCGTGGGGAGCTGTGAAGACTTAGACCGTCCAGAGACTGCAGGGTGAGGGGCACATAGAGCGTCGTATGCTCCTTCAGCTGAGCTATGTGATAAGTTCTCTGAGTTTGGCTACAATTTGGTTCAAAAAGAGAACATTTTTCTCTGTAAAGTTAAACTTATTCCATGCACAATCTTTGATGACCTAACAGATGATGGCTGCAGCTCAGTGTAGCAATACTACTGAACTTGAGCCAAAATGTTTGAACCTGTTGTGTCTGGACTGCTAATTTTTTTTATGTACTGTACTAATTAAGAATGACTTCAACCACTGGGAGTGTGGACTAACTCAGGAAATCTCAGCAATATTTGGAATAATCTCTGATCTCTTTGGTTTGGATAATCTTTCCCGGTTCTTTAATGGTTTATGATGTACAAGTCGGTTAATCTTTTTGTAAAATGTGATTCAGGGTTTTTTAATCGGTTGTAGCTGGTTTTAGAGTATCTGTATATTAAGAAGAATATTTTTACCTAACACTTTGTAAATACAAAAAAAAACAAACAAAAAAAAAACATTTGGCCACCACTGGATGGCGCCCAAGTTACATCTCACATGTGATTTTCGTTTTTTCTACTTTTTTTAATGAACTGTGGCTGGTGTACATTGCAAATCTAACATCACTGAACACTTTTTTTTTAAAAGAGAAGCTGGAACAAGCCTGTTTTTAAACTATTTATTGTAAATAAATAAGAATTTGCTGCAGCTTTGTGAACGGAATAGAAATGCACGCTTCACTTCAGTCATGTAATTGTTTGAATATTTATTTACTGTTCTTGCCACTTTAGCATCATTGTTTTGTTTTTACTCTTTGCTGCTGACATTTTCTTTCTTTTTGTAGTGCAGATTAAACCAATTTTTACCTTAAATGATAAGCGATCTTTACTTTGTTGGTGTGACATTTCACTTTAAGTTATTTGGGTGAAAAACACTGTATATATTGAACTCTCTACCCTCAACCATCCTGTCATAGGACTGACGATGTCATCAGGATGCTGCAGAGGAAGTACTCCTGTATGCGTCATTTAACCCAAGGCCATGACACTGATCCTCCAGGTTTTTGGCTTGCGGAGGACTTTCCCTTAAAAACTAAAGAGATACACCAATAAACAATAAAGTGGACTATATACACACAACTATTGCTAAGTGTTTAAGAAAATGGGGCACATATCAGTTAGTCAATGATCCCCTTGAAAACCTTTGTATTGTGGGTACTACAGCCAAAGGTAGACCTCGTGATGTCCCAGTTGCTGCCGCGGAACAGATGAAATCCAAGTAAAAGTAGGCCCTTGATCGCGAGCTTTATTAAGTATATTGACAAATTATTGATAGGAAAAATGAGAGATCACCATTTCTGATAGCCATCAGAAAGTGTTACCTTACTGTACCTGCATTATACCCAGACCATAAAAATTGTTTTTTTTGGTTTGTTGTTTTTTTTATGAACTTCTACATCTCTCAACTCTATTTTGGACACATTACAAAAAAAGTCACCCATATAAGGCCAGAACAGCTCAGGTCACCATTTCTGATAGCCATCAGAAGGTGTTACCTTACTGTAACTGCAATTTAACAATCAATTTCACCCTCATAAAATTAGTTAGATGTTTTTTTATTATTGTCATACTTCTTCTGCAATCCTAAAAGCAAATTTTT
>JAVQJG010033530.1:0-14909 GCA_036024015.1 Craterocephalus amniculus
CACACACTTCCTCCAGGTGAGTCTTAAATATGTTTGTGTGTTTATTTGATCCCCATTAGTTTTTGTTAAGCAGCAGCTGTTCTCATGAAGTAGCAGTACTACACGAGAAGAAATATAGATTTTTTTTATATAGGTTTTATTTATTTTTCCAACCGACACTGGTTGTGTGCTGGTTGTCGCGTTACATCTAATAATTGATCTATGGCGATCGTCTAGCTTCTTTAACAGGTGAGACTAGTCAGTCAGCTGATTTAGGATCGGTCATTTAGAGAGTTGCACAGACAAAGGCTACTTCGTAAGACAAATAGTTTAACAACTGAGGATAAGGGGACACATACACTCGAGACTGGACTCACGTGTTACCTGCGTAGCTGCAGGCGGGGCGGGGGGAGACGTGGATGCAGCTGCCGTTCTGTGCTGTTGCCGCAATGTGCCGCCTTCGTGTCCGCTTTGCGCATTCACGACAAAATGAGCAGGCCTGGCACAGGAGGGCGCGTGTGTGTGGCTGCAGCGTTAAGGGACCTAGATGTCGGGGGAGCGGGTTGGGGGGTGCAAACGTATTACTAACAATATAATGATGACTTAATAATAACTCTGTTAAGGGCACTTACTCGGTCAAGAGGGCAAGGGCAAGTGCTCCAGCACCACCTGACGTCTACCTGTGCATGCCACTGGATAATAGTCTGTAATCCATAAAATAGTATTTTGCATCAACAAAGTGATTCCCAAAGAATATGTGGAATCTTTCAGCATGTATGCATTGTGTCCTAACAAAATTTAAGCAGAGTTAAGCAGACCGATCAAAGAAAAGATAAGGTGGCAGTCCAGCAGAACTATCTTGATCCACAAGTAAGAAGAGCGGCTGTCAAGGAGGCTACTGATGCATGTTGCACCAATTCTTCCAGTTGAAGTACCAAACAGAAAAGTAACATATTATCATTTATGGCTGACACCCCATATGAACAGCTTTGAAACAAAACAAAGATTATAACAGCAGTTTCATATTTCATAACAAAAGACATGAAGCACCCTGAGTTCCTATTGTATGGACCTACCTTAAAACAGTCAACCACCATATCCTCCTCTGCACACTCTCTGAGCTTGACATCTCAGAATCTGTGTTCTCGTGGTTCATGTGCTACGTCACAGGAAGATCTTTGGCAAGGGGTACTGTCCAGATAACATGAGTTGACAACTGGGGTCCCTCAGGGTTCAGTGCTTTCCCCCCTTCTCTTTTCACTATAGATCTCCTCACTCTGTACAGTCATCTGCTCTCGTGGCTTCTCCTACCACTGCTACACAGATGACACACAGCTTTTCCTTTCCTTCCCACCTGATGACACAACTGTCTCAGGGTGGATAGCAGCATGCAGTGCTGATATATCCACATAGATGAAGGAACACTACCTTCAGCTAAATCTGTCCAAGACTGAGCTGAACTAACATCTATGCTTAGCTAACACTGTCCAGCCAGACCTTCCTTACCGCCTAGATAAGCGTGCAGCTCAATTCTATCAGACTTGTGTCTACATCTTCTGCCAGGAGTCATGGTTGACAACCAGCTGGCCTTTAAGGTCCATGTTGCTGAAGTTGCCCAGTCTTGTCGCTTTACTCTCTATAATATCAGGAAGATCAGACCCTACCTGACAGAACCCGCGACACAGCTTTTGGTACAGGCTCTGGTCATTTCATGTATTGACTACTGCAGTTCCTTACTGGCTGGCCTGTGGGCTCAGTTAAACCTCTGCAGATGATTCAGAATGCAGCAGCACAAGTGTTCAACCTGCTCAAAAGGAACTTGTGTCACCCCACTGCTGATCGCTCTTCACTGGCTTCCAGTTGCAGTATGCATCAAATTCAAAACTCTGCTTCTGGCCTACAAAACAATTACCCAAAGGGCTCCCGTCTACCTTCACTCCTTAATCCAGAGCTACAGTCCCTCTCAACAGTTACACTCTGACAGTGAAAGGCACCTTGTGCTCGTACCACAATGTGCAGCCAAAGCAGTAGGGAGACTCTTTTACCAAACTCTGTCCAATCCATAGAGTCCTCATCTACTTTTAGGGGCAAGCTAAACACCCAGCTGTTAAAGGAAGATTTCCACACTTATAGTAGCCTAACTCAACACTGAACAAGGAAAATGAAACTGTGGACACGTAATTAAACAAGGGATGATTGTAGGAATGGGAGAGAAGGGGAAAAAGAAAAAATGACACAAAAACGCACTACCTCTAGCACTTCACTAGGACTTAAAGGAACTAGGGGCAGGATTTGTAACAGAATACACATGTGCGCCCAGTTTTTCTAAGGGCTGGGATCAATCATTTTACCTCGATTTCAAAGTACTAATTCAACTCGTTAGGGGAAAAAACCCGGAAATACAACTGACTGACAACTTGTAACTTTCAGAGTACAAGTGCTGCATACTCCTCTGGTAGTGTAGTAGCTCCAGTATTGACCGTTTTGGCCGTGCTGTGCCCACGTAGTTTACAGCAAATATGTACACAGACCAGAAAGAGTGCTAGTGGGCACACTTGCGTACACAGCAAGTATATCCCAGGCCAAAGGATAATGGGCAATGAGGCGTTAAAAACCAAATAAAAGGAGCCCACCCATGTATCTCCATTGCCTCGAACAGGCAGATTTCCCTGCAGTCCTACTGATATGATGTCAATTGACACTGCATGCTTTTCCTCGACAGCTTTGATACAAGAAGATTTCTCTGAGGACGGAGGAAAAAGAATTTGTCCGTGAGCCCAAACAAAAATATGTTAAAGCCGGGCAGCCAACCAAATATACATAGGATATGTATTGGACTCATGGAGGGAGCTTCAACTTTATTTGGGACTGAAAACAGATGCTGACACAGCTCATTTCGTAGTGACCAGGTAATAAAACATTATACATTGTTTTGAGCTTGATATGAAAATAGCATGGAATCATAGAGGAGTCAGAGGGACCTAACATGTAGTAGCACTAAATGTTTACAGACAGCACATTGATAGTTATTTACTTACTCGCTGAACATGGTGCTTGCTTTCCTAAAAAATGCTCAATGGTCTTGCAGTAAACCGTGACGTGGTAAACAGCGTTAAAACGCCATTTGTGCAGTGCTGGGAATATGGACGTTCTGTAAAGCGTTGTGCTATTATGCCTGCTTGGCTGGTGGCTGCAGTTACCCGCCTCATCTGTGGCATCACTCATGAGTCTCATTTCATCCTCCTGTCCATAGTGCCTTTAATCATGATAACCCCTGTGTTTGAATTCTCATTTCTGTTGCAGCCGCAAATCGCTTTGGACAAAAGCATATGCTAAGTGACCATAGACTAGAACATTTTTGACAGCAAATTATATTACGATCAAGAGCAACTAATTTAGAAACAATATGTTTAATATTTTTAGTTTTATTGCCCGGCCCCAGCTCAAACTCGTCTGAGCTATTCAAATCCTAAACCCTATGTTTCCACTTCTGTTTGATTTGCCATTCTTCTTATATCCTTTTCAATCTTTGTGAGGACTCAAACAGATGTATGCCAGTTTTCATCCATGTGTCACAGCGAGGCAAACATACGGTTTGCTACAACCTAAAAATGAGATAGTCCAACCATTAACAGGTCGTTTTTCTAGACCATGCTGATGCTACCAAACATGCACTATGTAACTTAAAATGCCACATTCCTGACTCACTTGATGTTACAGTGACATTTATTATGCACATTTCTGGAGCCATCACTGCTCAGGGAGACTGAGAAACCACACTTCACTGCTTTTTCTTCCAAGGCAAAGCTTGATGTTGCTGCTGAGTTTCACTTTACACATTGTGTGTCATGCTAGCAAGCGGCTATAAAAACCCTGGCCGTTTTGAATACACACCATGTTTGGTTCAGCAAAGGAACACAACAAGATGTTATGGAAAAGAAGGAAAGAAAGGGAAAGACAGAGCAGGACATAAGACCAGAGTCAAGATGTTTACTGACTGAAATGGGGTCACAGTACAAGGCGAGTTTAGTTGTATGCACATTTCATGTACAATACAATTCAAGGTGCTTTACATAAAACATAAACAATAGGTTGGTTGGATTGATCAACTGATGGACTGACCAGCTTAACCATTGATAGGGGGTGTGTCTCTAAGATAATCTTCAGAAGTTCCATAAGGCATCTTTAAGCTCGGTGAAAATGACAGATGTACTCTTTTTGTTTTAATTACCACCTCTATCAACCTTTGCACCTCAGAGATGT
Source organism: Craterocephalus amniculus (assembly GCA_036024015.1). Lineage (NCBI taxonomy): Eukaryota > Metazoa > Chordata > Actinopteri > Atheriniformes > Atherinidae > Craterocephalus > Craterocephalus amniculus. Next base: position 4,243 of record JAVQJG010033530.1, read on the forward strand.
CTAGAATGTCTTTGGTTGCTTTTTTCTCTGGGAACCAAACTGTTAAATATAGCTTTTCTAAAAATGGTAAAAATGAAAAAGTAAAAATAAAAGAAGTGAAAGAATGTATCTAGCTTAACTGAAGAATTAAGACAATGGCCAAAGCATAAAAGAAACAGTAGTACAAGCAGAGGAACACCTTTACTTCTACCTTTACAGTGCATAGAATGTCATTTTGTACAAAAATATATAAACTATAAAAATTGCTTGTATTTATACAGTTTTGTAGAGTCACTTTTACAATTCATGGCAGGACTCAACCGTTCTCTCATGCTCTGTTTAGCTAAATGGCAAGTGTCATGCGGTTAAGTGAAAAACAAATATGATTCTGTCCCCCTTTTTTTCCATGTCAAAATCTGTAACCATGCAGAATGCTTTGTGCCAAGTAAACACGGATGCCATTCACAACTTGTGGACCAATCAGAATACTTTTTTCTATTAACTACTGTCAACCACAGCCAAAGCAACCTCGCTGAATTTGGGGTGAAAATGTTCATTTAACATCAAAATTTGATTAGGTTTGTTCAAAAAGAAAACCTCAAGAGGTTATTGCAACTGTTTTCACTAGTTTATCTTTACAAGTTTAATTGCAATCTTTTAGAGGTAGTTTTTAACAACGTGCTTTAAAGTTTGAGAAACTAACCCACTTTTCACTGAAGTTTAAGTCAGAAGAAAAAGTAATAGCATGGGTCAGGTAAAAAAACAGAAAAATAAAAATGTTTATTATCAAAAGACTGTGTCAAACACTTTCAAAAATGTTAGTTGCCAGTAACTTTACAAGATGATATATGCCATTACATTTTGAACATCAAGTAAAAGAGAAAAGACCATACTTTTGCACCAAACTGTCATTTTTGTTATATTATTTTTGGCAGATAATGGTTTTATAAATACCAAAATACTCATGATTATCTTAAATCGTGAGGATATGCAAAAACTTTAGATTAGAATTATTATGTTTTGCAAATTAATGACATATGTTGCCAAATCCCTGTGCTTGTTTTGGGTTTTCTTTTTGGCAATTTACCCTTATATCAATTTTCCAACAAGTTGGTTTGACAGCTGAATCCTTCAAGCAAGTGAGTGATATCCAACTTATCGTCAATACCCTTGTAACTTTGAGAACCTCTACGGTTCACATTATGAGGTGATCAGTATGGTGCTGGAGAAGAGGGCAGTCGTCTGAATCTGGTACAAGGTTCACAGGGTGTGGTGCCTGTTTTAGTATTCATTTAGCTAGAGGCAAATAGCACACCTGCCACATATGGCTCTCACTGAAAGGTAGCATTTTACAATAAGTGACACAAAGTTGTGCTTAGTTACCAGCGACAAGGTAAGAAGGAAACAGGGACTAATGTATTAACCAGTACATACTGGTGAACACACAACCCAAGCTTATTAAGGGATTGGGCTTTTGGTTACTTATTAGGGTAAACAAAGAGGAAATAATCAGGAACTACTGGTTAGTTATCAGGGGGAAACGACTATGAATCAGGGATTGGTGGATTGTAACGCAGTACTTACTGGTGAACACACAGGCTAGATTTATTGGGGGAATACTGGTTAGTTATCAGGAAAACAGAAGAGAAATTCTTGATGTGAGTTCTGGATTAACTCTGAACCAGTGAGTAAACAGCTCATAATTTTCATAAACCTTTTTCCCAGTGATTATTGATTTCATTTGATAGTCTCTTGAGTAAACCTTGTAAGGATGACATTTTCTTTCACTGCTGCATCATCGTTTACTTGCCCATCACTTACTGAGGAACGAATCATTCCCAAATCAGTACCTGACCATTAGATACTATTTTTGTGTATCTGCATCTAAAGTGACACCTCATACTAAGGTCTTACTGAGTACTGACTCATTAGGTAATAGTTATTTAAAGTTGCCCAGGTACCCATTTAACTTTAACAGAAATAAAACGGAATAAATCTTGACTAGCAGTGTCTCTTTTTCTTTTGCTTGTTTTGTTGTTGTGGTAAATGGTTTATGGTAAAAAGTACAATGGGCTTACATACACATGTGCCTCCTGACATTGGCAAAGACGTGCACTGACAGATAGCATTTTCATAATTCTTGTTAAACCCTAGAACTTGTCCCCTTTTTTTAGTTTGTGTTTATAATATGAGTAAAATGTGAATACATTATACAAAAGCTGCCACTTTTGCCAAACTCTATTATTACTTTGTTGTATTTTTTTAAGTTCTTTCCCTTTCTTTTTAAATGGAAGATTTCAATAGTATTCCTCAATTCATTCCACTTGCATGGTCTGTGTTGTGTGATTGGCAAAGAAATGTGCTGTCAGAAAAATAATTGTGCAACTGAAAATTTAATTAAGCTGCCACTCCGAGGCACTTGCAGCAAGTCAAAGTGCTGGAGAATATTATTGGTCTTTAAAGTCAGTATAACCCCTGACTAAAATTGTAAAAGTAAATTGAAATTGTATAATTTGATATAAATGTTTAATATTTCAGCAAAACCAGGGACATCATGTGTGGTTAGTAAGGGCACATTACGCTAAAAAGTATCTTTATTAATAGTTGTAGGTGTTGCCAAGTTCTTATGTAGAGAAACACTACCCCACAGTGGTTAGATTTTCTCAGTGCTTCAAACTATTTCCTGCTCACACTCAGCTGTATTGACGCCCCCACCTCCACCCCACCAGGGTGTTGATGTTGTTTTGGAAGACTGCCTGTTAATGCAGTATATTTCATGACCAACTGAGATGAAGTGTATAAATGAAGATTTCACAGTCTTCATAAACTAACTCAAGATGAAAGAGAACAGGCTCAAGGGAGCAAAAGGCTTTGACAAAGCAACAAAACATGTACTTATTTTTAGTTTTTAGGTTTAGTATAAGGTTTAGTATAAGTCACACTAAAAGAAATACGGCTTATTTTAAGGTAAGGTAAGTGAGATGATTTTTAAATAGATTTCCCATAGCGGATACTCACATATTGCCGCTTAGAAATGTATAGCTTTCATTTCTCAGTAGTATATTTCAGGCCATAGTTTGGGAAAATTGGATTAAATCATCAACCTTCCAGCTGAGAGATGATCACTCTTCCCCTGAGCTTCATCCATCTCCCTGATTTTCTTTTATTCCAGCAAATATGCCTTTTGCCACCATTATTACCCTTTGAATATACATTACGCTGCCATATATTTTCAGTTTCTTTATTACTATTTTCATGTGGACCAAAGTCCAAGATTATCCACACCACAACTTTGATTTCTTCCACAAGTTATTTTCTACTACAAAGGTTGAGTTAGAGTTTTTTATGTCCTGTTATTAATAGAAATGCATACTTTACTGTATACTCTAAAATGCTCTAAAAGCTGACACTTATTTCAACTTTTGGCCTGGCCTCTCTGTGCTCGGCTGTTCCTTTTTAGCTCCATTGCACAAAAAGAAAGCAAAGCCCTAAGGGCCAATTTTATTCTAAAGCTTGAACAGTTCCACATATCAGCAAATAAGTGATAGTGTGACCATAACGCCAGATGACGCTATCTGTCCTCCAAGGACTGTCAGAATGAGCACCTTCCTCTAGAATGGCCTTGGATGTCAGATGTTCGTCATTCGCCGACTACAATAAAGAATCCTTTGTCTGATGACCAAAGCTGAGACAAACGCAGAGCATCTCAGGCAAAGGATCACATACAAAGAGCAGCCTGTGAAGTGACCTAAAAAAGTAAAGTCTTTATTGGTGTTTCAAGGTAATGAAACTCTTGTCATTTTTTTAGGCAGTATTATGTAAATAACCTTGAGATATTGCATTGTTTTTGAGCCGATGAAAGTGGCCTTTGAAGTCTTACACAGTTCTACACATAAGAGTTTCGATGTGCTCTTGTTCCTGTTAAGTGTAATTTACACTAAATTATATTCCCCAACTAAGTGTTACTGTAAAACTGGACCTAAATAGAAACTAGATTGGGTTGTACCGACTCAGATAAATGAGGCTTGCAGATATGGTGACCTAGAAATGTTAAATATGGAGGCCTACAGCTTATATTCTCATATTAAAGTTTACTCATGGATAAAATTCCTCAGCAGCAATGGAGAACAAATGGCTCTAAAGAAGCATCTTCATCATTAAACCTAAAGCTACCACTCATTAAAAGTTACTCATAGATACAATAGGTCACTGGCAAACAGGGACAAATTGTTCCAGGTTTGACATTAGAGGATGGTTGGTGTAAGCTGACAGAGACATTCTCACTCTGTATCAGTGCAGAAATTTATGACAGTTTGCTGAAAGGCTCTCAGTGAAAGAACAATGAGACACCAAACTGCTGTAAGTTGAAAATGTTTTATCCCCAAACGACCCTTTAAGATCTTCCAGAAAGCATCACCAGCAATTGCATTCTTGCATGAACAGCCTATGTGGGCTTGTCACTCATCCTTCTCATCTGTATAAATGCTCATTGTGATACTGTCCCCTCAAGCTATATTCTAGCAAGTGAGGCAGAAAGCATCAGTACAGTGCTTACTCTTGTTTCTCACCAGTTAGTGACATGTGTCTGATATAAAGTATCCTCTCAAGTGAACAAGATGGGCCTTCATCAAACTGGCTTCTGTACATGTTCAGAAATGACGATATAATTCATGACAGAGTTTAACAGACCTGTAGTGACCCTAATTACTGTATATTCCGATGCTTCTTCTGATATGAGTATGAGGAAACATACCACAGTAGTTCAATACCGAGCACACTCATGTTGATTTTGTTACACATTTGATAAAGGAAAAAAGTTATGTCATTTGAGTGTTTAAATTATGCAATAAATCTGCTTTATATTTTCTGGCAATAAGACCCCAAGCAAGCTGTTGAAACAGTAGAAAAATATTCATAGTATACAACAAGAAAAGGCACCCAGCAGATGATTAAAAAAAATAAAAAGTGGACCCTTTTAGCCACAAAGACCAACCCAGTGTGAAACTTTTCCCAGAGAGTCCCAAAACATAATAACTGAAAAACCACAGAGGCTAAAGAAACACAGAAACGCATATTAGCCCTACAGTATGTGTGTCCTGTAGCTCCAGGTCGTCTTTTGAAAGCATGCTGTCAGATTAATTTTGAACCTCTCAATCTGAAAGTCCTGCTGATGGCGAGGTTTGACTTATCTTGCCTGTTCATTGTGGAACTACATTTGCCATTGATAGAGCACCAGAAAACCATGCTGCTTTCTTTTTGTGTGGCCACAAAGTCTACTGGATGTTGACAATGAAAGGAAACAGTAGTGTAATCTGAACAGTGTGGTACGTAGGGGGTGGGAACTCGAAATCAGTTAAAAGGTTGTTATATGTTTAGGCCGAAAGTATTGACAAAGCAAATGCCATCTTAGTCTCTTTTTTGACAGATGGAATCATTACAAGCAAAAACTTTCTAAAGCTCCATTTTGTAAAGGTAGATGTTTCACTCTTATGAATTATACTCATTTGACTTGATACGTTGATCTTTTAAGTACTGATTTGGTTTGTGAACGTCTAATTGTTGTGACATGATGTTTCATTGTGTTAATGTAGTTAGAGAAGTGTAACATGTAAAACTGCTATATTTTCGCAGGGTTTGTATTGCACAGGATCTTTGAGGAAGACTTATTTTTTGGTTCACATAGTGACTTTGCAAGTCATGTTAACCCGCATACACTTCCTGGCCACAAAAACAGTAGCTTCCAAAAATAGTTTGTTTTAGTTTGTTTAGTTTTTCATAGTTTTTCTGATCCTGCAACTTATTGTCAGGTGCGACTTATATGTATGATTTTACATGTTTTAAAATATTAATTTTACTGACTGACATGAACCAAGAAGTGAGCATTACCATCTGCAGCCACCAGAGAGCTTGTAACAACTAACTTCTGCCCCTGCACTAAAGATGAACAATGCAACAAATTCACTGTTGTGGAATGAGTTCGGGTGTGTGGTGAACTTGCTTACCGGTGACTTTCTTGTTGGACTTGCTGGTTTACTGCCTCCAGGTATGTTCTACATGCTATTATATAGCTAAACTGTTAATGTGCTACAAGAACACACCAAATATTCAGCCTGTTTTCTTTGGTTTTGAGTAGATGATTTCCAGACTAAATTTTGCTTCTTCTTATTCAATTTGGTTAAATAAATTTCTAAATAAATGCAACTTATAGGTTACATGGTTTTTAAGTCATCATGGAACATTTTTTGACTGATGGAATTAATACTACGCAGCGACTTATAGTCCGGAAAAGACGCTAATTATTTTATTTGATCGTCTTTAGCTCTAAACATTCGTTTTGGCATTGTTTTGATAAGCCTCTGTAATGTCACAAGATTTATTTCCATCTAGTGTTGCATTTAATTTTACAAGATCTTTTATTGATGATGGGAGAGTCTGACCACTACAAAAAGCCTTCTCCAGCACATCCCAAAGATTCTTAATTGAGCTCAGGTCTGGAATCTGTGGTGGCCAATCCATGTATGAAAATTATGTCTCATGCTCCCTGAACCACTCTTTCACAGTTTGGCATTATCATTTTGGAACATGTCTGTAAGAAAAAAAATCCATTGATGGAATAATGTGATTATTCAATACATTCAGGTGGTGAGCTGACCTCATTCTTTGGGAACATAATGTTGCTGAACCTCGACGTGACCAACTGTAACAACCCCAGATGATAACCCTACCCCCTATGGCTTGTACACTATAGGCATGATGGCTGCATCACTTCATCTGCCTCTCTTCCTGTGATGGGCCCATCACTCTGGTACAGGGTAAATCTGGACTAATCATGCCTCCCTCCGTTGCTCCACAGTCCAATATTTATCCTCTCTAGCAAATTGAAGGCCTTTTGTCTGGTCAGCCTCACTGATTAGTGCTTTTCTTACGGCCACACAGCTATTTGTTTTCAGTTCTTTGAGAAATGTTCTTAGTTTCTTTATTAAACATAGCCCTGAGTTCTACTGTTGCTTTTCTTTAATTCAATATTTAAAGGTATATAGTGTAACTTTTGGCCACTAGAGGGCTAAACCTGTAACTTCCCACAGGCCACAAGACACTATTGTAAAACAGTATTTCTCTTTCTGGGCTCCTCAGACGCTGTGTTCAACTTCTTACTTTGTTCATATTTGACAAACTTTCAAGGAAAATGTACCATGAAGCACAATCCACTGTTATATAGCTGTAGAGCACAGCGCTGCAGGTCACATTATGTGATGAGAGACAGTCCACTCATGCAAAGTTACAATGTTTAGTTTCTGTTGAGGGCAGCCCCCTCAGAGCGCCAGCATGTGTCAAACACTGTGTCAAACACTTTGTAATTTCTGCAACCTCCTCAGATGTTCTCTTTGCTATTCCCAGTGTTTTGACCCTTCTCAAACAGGCTAAAATCTTGTTCACAACCCCGGGATGTTTTTTGGCATGGTTGGTTAAGACTAGGGAAACTACTTATTGCTTCATTTGGGTTTAAATAACTTTTTGTCACCTGAAAGATAATCATCTATGCAGTAATTATCCAGTAGGAGGCTTTTAACTATTTTCTTATTTAAATACGGGTGCTGACTTTTCTATTTTTTATTTTGTCCAGGTAGTGTACATTAGTGCACAGCAGCACAGCCAAAAACAGGGATACCGCCGAAAACATTCTAATATTATATACAGCTGATTTAATCAAAAATATATCACATAGAGACAGTAATGTCTTTAGATAATCACAAAAAACAAGAAAATTAAGTTTGGGCGGCTCACAACACACAAGCAATACTGCTGTCCACACTGAAAGAACATGAATGGAACACCTCTGTCCTTTGGAAACTTTAACTTATAAAATTATTAAATAGAACGCTGACAAATTAATTCTATTCCTTTCATTTAAAGACCACCAGGAACTGTATGAAAAATAAAATTAATAAATATAATCCGGAAAGTGGACCACTGATAAAACTCCAGCTCTGGGCCCATTTATGCTCTATGGATGTGAAGTCCATCTTCAGAGATCAAGAGAAAACCCATGAAGATGTAGGGACAACAAACCACACCCTAAAAGGCTAAAAGATGAAGTTTGACCATGGGAACTTTATTGTTGTGCAAGACTGTCCAAAATACACAAATAGCATTAAATGCAAAAACATAATTAAGCTCACCATTACCAGAAAAGGTGTAGAATTTATGATTTGCTCATTTCTAAGAGATATTTTGACTCTTACCTGTGATTGTTACATGCTCCTGGCCCCAGCAGTAAAAATAGGTTGCAGTATTAATATATTTTTCATCAGAGCTTTCGCATTTTTAGCTCCAAAACACATTTAATACACATGGTGTACCAAATCCTAAACTCACTGTGCAACAACCTTGACATACATTGCATAAGACAACTCCTCCTTGTTTCTCAAATCACCCTGTTTCCTTTTTTGTCCTTGCAGAGTTAACCCACTCCCTAGTGAGAGAAAACAAACGATTTTCTATTAGTTCTCAAGATTCAAACAGTGAGTGTGACTCACCGTTGGCTTATACAACACAAACCTTCATAGTTCTCTAAGCTTTCCTCCCCTATCCTCCCTCCTTTTGTCACTCCTCTCACGCTGTCTTTCTTTCTCCATTTTCTTCAGCATCATGCAAAGTCTCAAGGGTAAACCGAATGTCCTCTTCCATTTGGCTGCTATTTTGGTCTCCATGTCAACAAGATGAGTCACCACACCCTTCAACCCTTCAAAAACATGGACACAATCACTAAAACATGTTACTATTAATACAGCAATCAACTAGTTCATTTACTGCTTACACGTTAGCGTGCGTCAGCCATGCTCAGTTTGAACAGCTGGCTCAGTGATGTGAAGATGAATAAAGCTATGTGAAGGTCTGAACAAAGCACCGCTCTGTTGGCATTTTCCTCTGAAGGAGATTAGCCTATTTTTACATGCTGCTGTTAAAGCACTTTCAGCAAACAAAATATAGGATCACAGAAAATTTGTTCAGTCTGTGTAATGTCAACATAAATGTATAGACTGCATGAATTATTTGAATAGAAATGTTTTAAGATGATGGAAATTAGAAATTTGCCTCTCTGTGATTCCTTTTTAGAAATATTAAGAAGGTCCAGATTTACTCCACTGAGTGCAATTACAACCCATTAAATTTTAAGTGGCTAATTTGATATCATTCATTTGCTAATCAGTATTCATCTACAGTGACATTGCTTTGGTATCTGATATTAGCATGTGTCATGCTATATGTCAGCTTTGCTTGATATAGTGCATAATCACTGTTAGCACTAAAAACTAATAGACTATTTTGATGATTAGCGGCTCATCTGTGGCTTTGAAGGAATGCCACTTCAGAGAAAATGTTCTTGGGTCCAAATATGCCATCAGATTTGTGATTTTCTCATTTTTTCTTCTGTCTTCAAATGACATAGAATGTTAACTCTTGTGCCAATGAGAGTGAAATATTTATAGTATATAAATTCCCCATGGTCAGAATTGGTATGGGTCTATATCTCTGAAAAATGTTGATATGTCTGTTGACACAGACTGGCGACATGTCCAGGGTGTACCCCGCCTCTCGCCCGTTGATAGCTGGGATTGGCTCCAGCACACCCGCGACCCAATTGGATTAAGCGGTTCAGAAAATGGATGGATGGATGGACTTTTGAAAAATAACAAATAGGAAGAAAGTAATCCAAATTTAATAGGTCGCAGTTTAATATATGGCGTACAGATATTTATTTTTGAAAATAATAGAGAAGGGAAGAAAAACTGGAGTATAAGGAAACAAATTACTTAAATGAAAGGTAAAATCATAACTATTCATATAATGGTAGAACTTAATAAAAGCATTTAATAAATGTGAAGGATTGAAGAACTGAATGATAACTCTTTGAATAAATGTTTCAAAAGGCAGTTCCCTTTTAAGTATAACATCGAAAGTGAGCCTGAGTTTAATAAACATGTTAACTCAGACAGAACTTACTCTTTTCTCATTACTATATTAATTAGCTGTCAGTTAACAGTTGTTTATAAGTGAATTATTGTGATGTGCATCTTTAAAAAGATGTATTGCTTAATATAAACAAAACTTGTAAAAATATTTAAATATCATTTCAGAGTATGTCCTGCAAAGAGTACTAAATGCATTATGTATTAACAACCAAATAATTAATTATTTCCAGTCCTGAAAAGAAAACTGATTAATTTATTTGACATGTTAACTAACTGAAATCCAAAACGTTGTTGATATGTATTGCATTAAGTCATGTACCCTTTCTGTCAGTGATTACCCTAATTAAGTATTTAAAAAAGAAAAAAAAACATTGAACTAATCTGTGACACTATTTAGGGCTGGGCGATAATTCGATAACGATATATATCGAAAATAGACGCGCGTGCGATAGGGAAAAAAAAGAGGGTCGATATAAAGTTCGATTGAGAAAACACTCTTCTTTTTTCATTACAGCCTATCATGTGGCTTGATACTAAGTCGTAACGTCCTCCAAACCAACCACAAACACACACTGAGGCACGCTCCCCCACCAAGCCCCGCGCCCCCACACAACAACAGAGCGCACGAGACGCTAAAGACGTTTGAATGGTGCTGCTATTTGAAACTGTAAGCGGCGATATGAGGAAGTTACACAGAACTCAGGTTGTAGGTTC
>JAVQJG010033532.1:0-12437 GCA_036024015.1 Craterocephalus amniculus
ACCCACAGGGGTGAATCTCAAGTGTGTATGTATGCCAGAAAGTTTTTTGTGTGTGGAAAGAGTATAATAAAGTCGTAAATGGTAAATCTTAATATTATGCAGCAAATGCTATTGCACATAACTTTAACATCTTTAACAATGGATACATTTTGTTTTGTTGTTTTGTTGAATCCAAGCAACATCCATAGCGCATTTTGTATCTTAATTCCCACCACTAGCTGTCTCATTGACGGGTCTATATTGTTTCTTCACTTTGCGCTGCACTCTCTTTGGCAAACTTTAGTCATTTTCACATAAGACAGATGAAAACACACTAAAAAAAGAGAGAAAAACTTAAATGGAAAACAGTTTTCAGCCGGAATAGCAAATGTGATGGAAATTCATGCTGATGATGATTCATGCACATAATGGATCTGGCATCCCAAATGAATGAATCTGTTGCTTAACAATTCAAACTCATGTAGAGCTAAAGCATCAGACTGTCACCCGTGGCTTTTAATTTCTCATGAAGCTCTGAGCCATGGCAGGAGAATATTTGCACCAAGTACACCTCAAAATATTACCTTACAATGAAACTTGCGCACTAACTTCCTTTGTGCCCCTCTTTTTCCGAAGTGCTAAATGAAAGTACAGTTTTCCCCCGAAATACAACTCTGAACAAGACATGGACAAACGTTTTGCTGGATTTGTAAATGGTCCACTGTGATTTTACTTTTACATTCTGTGGTTTTCACATTAAAAAGTGCTGTGAGAGAGATTTTTTTAATTACAGCTTTGAAAATGCGTATATTCTACCTGGGCTGAATAAATCTGAGCAGGCACTGAGTCAAACTGCCCATAATCCTAAATGCTTGTTCATGGCAGGTGACGTTGGGAAATGAAACACAGCATTTTCTGGTTATGCTGAATTATATATTTATAGAAAGCGAGGGGGTGGAGTGTGCACCGCTGTGTAAAGCAAAACCATTTATGTACTGTATACCAAGCTAAACAAAGCATGGAGTAAGGTGCAGCCATGCAATTTGTATGAATCTGTGAACACCTTGACCTCAGGGATCCCTGCAGGGGGAACACCAAATGCCTTTACAGACACGCACATGCTTTCAGTCTGCTCACAGAAAGCTCACCATGATAATCTTGTCTCCCGGGGAGGGATATGCAACAGAGGAAGATGGACACAATGTGTTGGCTGCTTCCCAAATCTGCAGAGCGTGTTTTTAAATGTCATTTCGTATTCATGTCACACAAAGGAGCCAGCCACCTCTACTTTAATTTTATTTAGAAGCAAACACATAAGGACAAATTCTAAAAGAGAAAAGATGTTAAACGGCAAATAAAAGGAGAAAATTCCCCTTAAACCAATATAAATATAAGACGGTGAATAATAAACTATCCACACAAATATTTTACACCAGGGAGGGAATGTGGGAACATGACAGAGGGAGGGTTCTTTGCAAGCCGTTTATGTGTTTACGGCAGCAGTTGTGGCTGAATCACTGGGGTAAACGATTCACATGTGAAAGTGCAAGATTAATAAGCAGTTTATCCCAGAGGGGCTACATCTGCATTTTAATGTGCGCTCTCTCTTTCTTTTATGAAAATATACATAAGCACGTAAACAGACACAAACATTGTGACAAGTCCAAATAACAAGCAGCAATATTGATGCACTCTCCATGAGGAAATCTAAACTTAAATGTGTAGACTCCGTATCTACTTTGCAAACACATTAAATCCAATCAAATATAATTCAATTTATGCCAGTCTATGGATAAAAAGAAGAATTTGCTTTAATTTTATTTTCACATGGATTTAATGTCCCTGTTGTGCCTCCACCTACAACAATACACAGTTCACTGCAGTTTGCGCTTAACAAGGTCCCTCTGCAAGCACCATAGCTCAGAAAATGCTTCTGGTAACAGAAAGTGAAGAGAAAAAAAAATGAGGAGAAATGCAAATGAGCTGCTGATTATGCAGTCCCTCAAAGTAATTTTTCTTTTAAAAACACACACAGACACACATATATATAAAAAAGCAATTACCAGAAACAATGTTCTAGTTACAGAGGATGATCGACAGACCTCAGCATCAATCATTTTCACACATGGGTTATTTCTTTCCCGAAGAGGAAGTGGAAACTGGTGGTGTGTGGATTAACTATTTTGTCTGAAAACACACAATGAAGAACCTTCCAAATGGGAGATTTTTTGCTTTATACTCTCCAAACAGCATTACATTCATTTCCACTGTATTGTGGTGACAACAGGAAGAAAATCTTGGTGGAAAATAAATTCTTAAAATTGATTCCTTGAAACAGAAAAGTTAAATGGTAATTCAACTGGAAACATGCCAACATGCCTTTTACTGGAAGGTTATCTAAAAGGGGAAGCTGTTTAGCTATTGTCAGACAGGTTTTAAGTAGCCGAATTAAAATATTTAAATAATCTTTTGCTAACTGGGTAAAAGGTGTTCCAATTTCCAAAGGGCATGACTAAAAGTTGCCTCAATTCTTTGATATTTGAGTGAGATAATTTGTTTATTTCCATATTCTGAATAGTAAAAAAGCCCTTTGACAGAGTAAAACTTAAAGCTTTCAAACATTTTTTGGTAACCAACTAGAGGACTTGGAGGGAAGTTCAGATTTTCACTCATTCTTGTGTCAAACAGCAGAAACAGAAACAGCTCTTTAAGTCTAGTCACAGTTTTTTCATATAGGTCAGCTGACATTGGGAGCAACGAGATAATCTTTGGCTTGCTCAACTCCAAGTAGTCCATTATAAATTTTGAGATTATAATTTTTCCGGGCTTTCCTTTTTCTTCTTCAGCGTGAAAAACATGAGGTGGAGGTGTGATTGTGTGGACCTCTTTTCTTAGCACAATTTGAATGACTTATTAACAATACTTAAAATGTCATAACTTGGTGAGTATTGTTTCTGACATCAGCCTCCTTATTACAACAGTGTTCTTATCTCCTGATGGCTACCTCCAGCAGGATAATGCTTTGGATAATGTCCCAAAGCTTAAATCATCTCCATGTACTTCTTGGACATGAGTACACTGTATTTCGTGACAATGACAATAAATATTCTGATTCTGATTTTGATTCCAATATCCTCCACAGTCAAGATCTCAGTCCAAGAATACCTTTAGGATGTGACAGAACAATAGCTGGTAATTAAGCTGGTTTTGGATTTTATTCTAGTCTTAGGTCATTTTCTGTTTATGCTTTAAACAATGGTTTGAATTAGCCTCTTTGAGGTCTACAAGCAGTTCTCTTTGAAAGTTTTCTTACTTTACCTTAGCCCGACCTCCGACATTCTTGTAATCCGACTCACTTAATGTCACCGAATGTTGGGAATGAGTCTGCCAATTGGCTACATATTCCCAACAGCATTCTCCTCCAATTTCCACTGGACAGAGATTTGGATTATGAATTATAGCAGTTCTACTAAATTCTTTTGAACAATGGAGAAAGATGTATAAGAAATGTTTACATTTGTGTCATGGTCTTTTGTTTTGGTTATGTCCTTAGAAATAAGCCTGTTTTTTGTCACAGGTTGACAGCTTTTCCTTTTTACATTCCAGTTTGTTTGATTCTTTTTTAGTTTGTTTCACAGCTGTTTCATTAAGGTCCTTTTCCCTGGGTTTCTTTAATTGCCTTATTCTTTGTGGGTTTACCTGAACTGGTCCTGCTCCATTTTCTGGTCTTGTTGGTATTGATTTGAACTTTAAAATGAATCAATAATGACCTGAAATAATTAGTCTTTGATAAATTTGGTGGGTTCCAACTTGATATAAAAAGCAGGGCCAAAACATGATACACCAATGTTGGAGGAGTATCATTGTGCATTGTTTGCAGGTGTTGGTACCTTGACATACAGGTAACAATAAGTTCCCCAGAGTAAGTCTTTACCCTACTAATATTCTTATAAAGGTATTCTTTGAAAACAGAAATAATTTATGTAAAATACAGGGCAAGAAAAACAACAAGGAATGAAAAAAGTTTTGTCACAGTTTTACATTTATAAATTAAACAATTTCATTTTGCACAATGAATCAAACTACACCATAAAACTTAATGCAAAGGATAGTTGGAACAACTTGTTTTCCAGCCAACGTTAAATTATTATTGTGGCAATGATTATACAGTGTAAACCAGAAAGAACAACTATAGTGTATGTATATTTGTGGAATTATTATTGGGCCACCAAACAGTTCCATGGTCCATAAAATCAACTAAAATATGAAGTACAGCGAAATAAGAATTATACATTTCCATCTTTATCTGGCAAAGCGACAAAATCATGGACTGCTTATGTGGGGAAATGTTCATCAGTAGTTCAAATATATAGCTCTTACCTGGCTAGAATAAAGTGCAAATGGGACTTCTTTCTTTCCAGTGGATGTAACATTTATCATTCCTGTGTTTATAGTTCTGAATTACTGGCAAAACCTTTCTTGCCAATTGGATGACTTATGTTGGACTGACTGCAAAGCAAATGCTGCCACTACTCCTGCTTTTAAATTCAGTGATATTCTGGGCTTCGTTTTGGAAGTTCAGCATCAATGACCCAGGGTGTCATTATTTTAAGATCAGGGATTCTAGCGGTTTTCCTCCACTTGATTGAGGTTTGAGCATCTAAAATTATCCTTAGCGATTGCTTATATTATGTGAATCTTGTCCAAGGAAATAGTTTGATGTTGGATGAGTGGATTTGGAGCGGAATTCATAAAACACCATATTTTGGAACGGGAATAGGAACACAGCAGTGCCAAAAGCCACCAACTGTCTCTTCTTTGAAAATGCCCTGGAAGGAGGGTCCTTAGCAATTTTTTTTCCACCCCTCCCTCATAAATAACAACAGGACCAGAGGGAGAATTCTCATTTCCCAGCCTGAAAATATAAAAACACTGCTGTGACTTACACCACACATGATGAGGACTGGGTCTTAGCTTGTGCACCACTGATGTGTTCATCACCGGCAACTATTTCTGTTTGAAATAATTCCTCATGCTTCCTCTGCACCTGCCTCATTCTGCCTCACAATCAACATCAAATTTCCTTCACTTTCCCTCTGTAGATCCCACTCCAAGCTTCAGATCCTTCGATGCCAAACTACTGAGCTGTCCATCATGCGGCAGCCTTTAGCATCTCAGACAGTAATTGGAAGGGTGCTGCATACAGGCAGCATCACTCAATTATACTGGGAAAATCTAAAGAGTCAATATGGAGGAGTTGTGTTATAAGGCTATATGTGTGCATTAAGATACCCTCCCTTACTGTATATGTGACGTTTTTTAAATGAATGTGGATTATTGATCAATCTTCTGAGGAAAACTTGCATCTTGAGAGACGTGAGGAAGCGAGAAGGAAAAAGAGCAAATCAACACTGCTTAGCTAAGACTATCATAAACAGAAGTAGGAATAAATAGATAAAGCAAAGACACATGATACCCCACAGTAGCCGAGGATTAGCTGAGAAATAGTTTCTTTTACATACATGGCTCTTATATCAAAGGCAAATGCACTCTTCAAAACTCTTTAAAATAACAATGTTCTGCTTCCTTTAATAGTATGATTCGCCTGGAATAGCATGAATATCATTCACACTCTGGTATGGGCCAAAGACGCAAACTTTGGTCCACTTAAAAGCCGGAGGTGTCTGTTAACTTGCAAGTGAACCCTAATGCGGTTCCCTCACAGTGTAACTTAAGAGTAGAAGTCAGAGAACATTTTTGAACATCCTGGTTAGCTCACACCATCTCCTGTGTATCATACCAGACAGATGCTTGTGAAAAACCATCTATCTATCTATCTATCTATCTATCTATCTATCTATCTATCTATCTATCTATCTATCTAATACTGACTTGGATATTGTCAGGGTTTTAGCATCCATTTAAAAATTTTATGAAGAGCAGAGTTGTCACAGATGCATTTCTATCTTGAGAAAAGTACATCTTCTAATTTCATGACCTTTTAAGAAAAAGAGTTTTGAGTACACAATGTGCTCATCAATGGATCATGATATGAGCCGCGTACATTAATTTACAAAAGTTGCACAGAGAGCAAGTCGTGCATTTAATAAGCTTTGGGTATCTGTCAAGATCCTCTTCTCAAGCTGTCAGGTGCTGGATTGCTCCAAAACAACTTGGATGGCACTTTAGATGAAGGCACAGTTAAAATGAATGCAGCAACATAAGTAGTTTTATGCCCACGCTTACATGCATCAAATGTTAAATTCATTTCTCACAGCTGTTGTTTTTGCCTTATACGAAAGCCTGGCGAGCAAGTGTGAAACAGCAATTGGCATGCCTACCCAATCTTATTAATAGCAAACCAGATTCTCAAACCCAATACCAAAGTAGTTCTAGTTTAACATAATATTCTAATGCAACACATTGACAATAACTCCTGAAGGTGCTGTTTGTTTAAAGAAATATTTAAATATAAATGTAACTAAACATGCCAACAGAGTAAAAAATGCCTATATACAGTGAAGCTGAAATATGGACAATGATTCTTTGGAGAACCACATTTTACTTTTATACCACTTAGAAAGTGAGTGAGGAAGCAGTAGGTGGTGCTGGCAGTAACAAATGAACTAACTGCTGTTAAACTAGCGAAAAGCACAATATTTGTAGCAATGGTGGGAGTTTCTGGTAAGCAAACTTCATCTTTTACCCCTACCACTATTCAAGAGCAATACAAAAAGAACAAAACCAAAATAAAACAGTAGTAGTGCTTTTCTTTGTCGGACAGAGTTTATTGAAAGTTGAGGACTATAATCTCATGCAGAACTTTGGATTTTCATCTTGATTTTATTTTGATAAGCTCATATCTTAAATATGTGCAGTTTATGCTATTTTGCTTGGCAAAGCCACACATTGATTTTATTTATAAACTACCATAAATGAACAATGGCTAACAAAGGCTAAACAGATTAAAACTGGGGTTAACTTTCTTGTTAATTCTTGTTAATTGGCATTGCAGATCATTTTTCCCAGTTAAAATAAGAGAACCATAATGAATTGGTAGGCGCCTGAACCAATGAAGAGGATTTATCCCCCCGCAATATTGTTGATATTCTGTATACTTTTGAAAAAATGCTGATGTATAAATAAATTAATTAATCAGTTAATCTTCAATCATGAATAAACACAGCTCCCAAAGTCTGTCCCCTTGTGTTGATATTTTTTTATGCCCAAAATGACAAAATCCACCTTTTAAGATTTTTCTCTCAGTGTAAGATATCATCATTTATTACCCACATAGCAGTCACATCATTATTTTGGCATCAGTCATGAGGCCAACAAAGATTTTAAAGCTGTTAATATCACTCCATCATATAATATTTAACACGGCCTAATTATTTCAGGGTTGGCAGTCATTTTCAAAAGCACCTCAGTGGATGTGCCAATTTTTAAATGAAAAAAAAAGAAAGAAAACCCTGTGAAGTTAGCAACAGTTACTTAAATATTCCTTTATGCTAATGCCAGATGATCTTCCCACACGTTTAATGGATGGACTTTACTGCAATTTACTAAGTGGCTTATAGTTCAGCAGCATGGACCTGTGACGTTTTGCCATTGCAGAATAGGGAGGAAATAAAGAATGTTTCCAAAGGTAATTTCCATCCTCCAAAGGTAGATCCTCTTCTACAGGTTGAATTTGACTTGACAAAAAATACAAAGCTCTACTCATAGGAATTTCTGAAACTGGTAAATGTCTACTTTTGAATCAAAATGAATATAAAACCATCAAATTGTAATCAAAGAGCACTTTAGATCAAAATAAGTGCACAGACTAACTTTTATCTTTAATTCAAGAATTCTTCTCAAGAGGATTCTGGTCAGCCGCAAGTATTTGATTCAACAAATAACTGACTGAAGCAAGCAGATTTCTTACGACGAATTATAAAATCCTCAGTTCAGTGAAAGACAAAAGAGCCTGCTGGAAAGTATCTGCTGAAAATCTTTAACTTATTTTAACATCTTTGTCTATTGTTTTCAATTTTACTCTATCGATTTTCATTTTCTTTTTCTGATGCTATTCATATCTTCATATCATATGAAGTTTCACTATTATTTAAAATGTTCAAGTCAAATTTAGAGGTTTAATTCAAGATAATTTCAATGAAGTACAGGAAGATCATCAACTACCGGTTATGATGTAGTTTAGTTGAGTAGTTGATCAACTTCTGAATGTAATCAATACCTGACTGTCAAATCAAATAAACATGGAGTTGCATCAAATCTGTGTAATCTTTCACTATTTCTATAAGAACCTTTACCCATAATGCACTGCGTTGTGGTCCACTACCAGAGTTCTTTGATCCACATTGTTTTGTTGGTGCATTCCCACGCAAAACAAAGACTTTCGAAGCAACCAAACTAGGATTTGAATGAAAAGAGATCTGATTGGCTGTACAGTATCATGTGGGATGGCTTAACTTGCAAAAAAATACTGTTTCCTCATCTACAAAACTACAAAAGCTACACCTGTTAAGCTGTGTAAGCCCTCATGTTCTCCTTTTCATGCTAAAAACACATTTAATCAATTCATAGATCAGAGAATATGCAGCATCTTTTCAGGCTGTCCACACTTGTATTGAAGTGCCTTTCAAAAGGTTGGACTAAAAAAAAAAAAAAAAAGAACTGTTGACCACAAAGGTTAAGGTAACATTTTGAAGAACAAGTTGTGACCTTTTCATTTTTATTTTTTGTGTTAATTAAAAAAGAGTAAAGATAGAAATTCGGTGGAAAAGGGAAGGGAGCATCATGCAGTTTGGGTCAATAGAGATTAGAAATAAAAGGAGGACTAAAAAAAATACCCTTTCTATTTTATACATGAAAGTTCAAGATTTCAACACTGAACTTAGTTTTAACCCATAACCCAGTGGCGATTCGGTTGAACATCATTGATGTACTTAGATCAGGGATCAGGCAGCTGTCCTACGGGTTTTAGATGATTCCTGATACAAATGAAATGGGTCCAACAACCTGTTAAGATCGGCACATTGAATAAAGGAAATATCTAAAACCTTCAGTACAGAGGCCCTTGAGAACCAGAGTTGCACATACTTGGGTCAAACGACTTAAAAAAACTACTAAACTACTAAAAGTACATTCAAGAAAGCAAAGGAGTGTATCACTAGAGTCCTATGTACACACATGCTTATACGACAAATCCAATGGTATGCACAATGCTGCGTAGAAAAGAAGAGAAACATTCTTTTACCCATATCCACTACTGACAAAGTCTCTAAAAACCTGAGGATGCTTTCCCAGGACAACAGGATTTGGCACTCAGTTGTGGTGTCACACCTGTGTAACAAAGCTGTGGGATCTTTTCTAGACAGTTGTGGCTCATTTCCACATTGTGACATAAACTGCCTGTCCAAAATAAAAGTCGCCACATGGAATTAACTAAGCAAATAGGTACAAACCTCCTATTGGATAATTACTACATGGGTGATTATCTTTCAGCTGGCAGCAAGTTATTCAAGCCCAGCTGATGCAATGAGAAGCTTTTCATTCATTAAAACAACCACGTTGAAAGACGCATCCTGTGGTCATGGTAAAGATGTTAATCTGTTTAAGAAGGGTTGAATCATTGGCATGCATCAAGCAGAGAAAACATCTAAGGAGATGTAGAAACTACAAAAGTTTGGGGAAGAGCTGGAAGGGTAGTGGGGAACCACCATCTGCCAGGAAGAAATGTGTGATTGCGACTAAACAGCGGTGCAGCCAGTGTTAGGAAGCATAAAGATTGGACTGTGGAGCAATGGAAGGTCATGTGGTTCGATGAGTCCAGATTTTCCCTGTTCTAGAGTGATCGGAGCATCAGGGTAAGATGATAGCAGAAGTGATGCAGCCATCATGCATAGTGGCTATTGTACAAGCCTGTGGGGACAGTCTATGATCTGTGGTTGCTGCAGTTGGTTAAGTTTAGGTGCAGTAACATTATGTGATCTTTGAAAAAAACTAGGTCAGCTGATTTTATCTTCCCTGATGGGACAGGGATATTCCAAGAAAACAATGCCAGGATTAAAATTGTTTACTAAAGTATCCAGACCTGAACACCACTGGGAATCATTGGGATGCACTGGAGAAGGCTTTACGCAGTGGTCAGACTCTCCCATCATCAATACCACATCTTGGTTGAAAAAAATCAAAGCAACACGATGAAAATAAACCTTGCAACACTGCAGTAGCTTATCAAAACAATGCCACGGCAATGTGTGCCATGATCAAACCAAATCACGGCACACAAAAAATATATTGGTGAGTATGATCTTTTTTTTTGTTCTGTTTTTGGTAAAGACCAGGCAGTGTTCTTTGCTTTGTCTTGCTCTACAGCTCAGGAAGCGGGTAAGGGTCTCCCTGGTAACTGAGCAGATGCTTTGAAGCAGACAGAATACTATCCCCATGCAATACACACCCACACACACACATACATATATCCTGTGTGTGATGCTCACCCTTCACTGAAGCCCTGGGGAGGACCAGTCAACCAATGATGCTTCTGTGTTTCATGCACTGTTAAGCTGGCTAAGGGCTCCTCATGACTGACTCCTGCCACTTTTGCCCATAAGTAGATAACCCTGAAGGTTCATAGATATCCGAACTCTGGGGAAATGGAATATGTCTAAGCCAGTTGATGCTTTATCACCAAAAGGAGCCGACAAAAAAATGTAATTTTCAGTGGTGATTTGATATGTATGAAAGAAAAAAAATAATTACAACAATATCAACAATTTGGAGTCCAGATGTCCATCCCTTTGAGAATTACCTGTATAGGGTAGAAAAAAAAGCGATGAAGCCACCAGATATTATTATATTGTCTTTTAAACTGGAAACTGAGTTTATTGGAGCTGAAAGGCAAACATGCATTGCATTGTCAACACAGTGAATCACCATGGTGACTGCTCGCCTTGTAGCAGTAAGGGTTTGGAAATGAACAAGTTCACATTGAGATTTCCATTATCTCATGCTTGATCACCTCTCAAATTGCACTATTTCGCCAAGACAAATCTGTTCCTTCATGCTTTGCAGGTTTTAGGTCGGATTGTTTCATTCGGGGCTTAACTGAAAAAGTCATTTTACGGGTTGTTTTAGTAAATTGTGTTATTCAAAAATGAGAGATTACTTATTCTAATATGACACAAAGCTCATTCTGACCAAAGGCCCCATTTTTCCCAGCCCCGCTGAAGCAAGTTATATTTACATGTTAAAGAGCTATCCATCTACCAGCTCTATTTATGTCTTCAGCCTGCTTCTAGCATTTTATCAGCCACAGTTTAATACTGTATGGGCTGCTTCACTTTGCTTTACGCAATGTCTTTGGATCCAAGACACTTCTGGCAGAGCACAATGATCTCATTACACCAAAAACTGAATTTTCAATGGGTCATTATGTTTGGCCGTTTTTCGGCACCAGCCCTGTCCGAGCAAACAGGTGGAGCAGGGTTCTATTCAATCACTGTCTGCATGGAGAAAGTATTGCCAGTGATCCTTATCTTTATGACCTCTCAAAAATAAAGTAGAAAAAAAAGGATCTTGCCATGTCAGAACCACAGCTTGAATCAAGGCATCTGTTGAGAAGTTAGATGGATGGTACCTTTCAAAACTCATCACATAATTCAAGGGGTAAGTGAATGCTAATTTCCCCAGCCCTCAAAAGATTTGCTGATATAGGATAATAAGCAGAAAGCTATTATAGCCCTACTGTGCTGCTATATGCTATTAGACTTGTTTGTATTGGAATACAGATTCCATCTAATTTAAATGCACTCCAGTAATTAGGCCTTACAGTAATTACAGGCAATTATTAAATTCATGCCAACTTGAAAATTGCAAATTGATCAATTCAATATTCATTGGCTTCCAAGTTTATTTTACAATTATTTGTGATTTTCTTTTTCTTTTTTTTTTTGATGGATCGCTTTTTGTTTCATAAGATGAGAGACAAGCATCAAGTGGAGGATCAAAGGCAAGATAATTTTAAGTCTTAAAAGACTTGGAGTGGATGTTAGTAAAGAAAAAGAGAGACAGAGACAGGGAAGTAGAATGAGGAGTGTGCGGGGTCCGATCAATATTCAAACTGCAAAATGAATCTGACTGGAGCGAGAACTTCTCATCAAATGGGAAAAGAAATTGGATATGAAAGATGACCTGCCATAAAATCCGATTTCCCACAATGCCATCTGTCAGACAGCGGCCGGGGAATAATGACAACAGCTAATGAAAGTTGAGCTCTGGTTCGGCGGTGGTTTAAATCAGCTCCTCCACAGAGCCGCCTCAATGTGCTGACTCAGTGCCCTGTCCTCTATCCAGCCCAGCAGGATGCCACAAAATAAAAAGCAGGAAATCCTTGACTTTAGCCCACCCTGATTTAAACATATACAGCAAAAAAAGATCAGGTACAGTAATCA
>JAVQJG010033548.1:0-19996 GCA_036024015.1 Craterocephalus amniculus
GTGTGTGCGCGCGCGCGTTTGTGTAGGTTATTAAAAAAAAGAAATATAATAATTATCTTAATCCGCCAATGCAAGGACTGGACTGAAAGCCAGTGGAAATAGGGGCAATGTCAAAAGAAAACCTTTAGCATATTTTTGAAAAGCCTGGGAAACTAAAGACATCCTCAATATAATTAGGCTAAGTCTAGACTATGGGAGGGAAAAGCGGGACGCAACTGGTGTAATAAGTTTTCCTGCAGTTTTAACCTGGCAGGGTGGAGTCAAATAAAGGAACCTACAGTCAAACATTCACATGCACCACACACCTGAAAGACAAACAGACGGCAGCACTTGCGTACCTGTTGTGTGTCTACTGTATTTCAGCTCCTGTAAACACACGTGTGACCTATAAGCCAAATAGTTGCAAACGTCGGTTGCTGAGGTAACTAGAAAGCTCCAGCTGGGAGGGGGCGCACTTCTGGCACAGTGAGGTCCATTGATTCGGGTGATACCGCCTCCACTGAAACTTGACCAATCCGTGTTCCCTCAGTAACTCTTTACTCGAATCGCGGCTTTTAAATGTTATTTTAGCTCACGCGCTGCTAGGTCACATATAAACATTTTTTACATGATGCTCTGAGCGCATTCTTAACAATAAGATGGATAGACCAAACCTTCGGAGACTTTTCTCCGCTTGTGACGTGAATAAGTCCGGTAAGATTCAGTACGAGGACTTCACGGCGGTCTGTCGCGAGCTCAGCGTCCCCGACACTGAAATCAAAACTCTGTTCAACAAGTTCGGTGCTCAAGAGGATGGCTACATCGACTACAGCAAGTTTTCCTCCAGCTTTCAGGAAGTTTCAGAGACTCTGGACCTGGCGGCTTTTGGGACCGGGACATCGCAATCCCCATGGGAAGAGTTTGTAGACAGAATAGATGCGGAGTTTCTCCTCTCTGGAAGGTAATGTCACATCCGGTCCGCAATCATTAACCAGGATTTCCTCAGGTGCCAGCTGCTAGTCAACATGAACAGTAGCTACTAGCTACTGCTGTGCTGCTGAGCCTGAGCATAGCATTTTATCTGTTTCTGGTAGCTTCTGAACGTATTTGTATGAGTTTTTAATGATGAAAAGGAGAAACTAACTTGGAGCCAGATTTACCAATATCAAATGTGATTTTCTTGTTCTAATATAGATTTTGATTAAATGCTCCCTGTGATAGATCTAAATAACAATATAATAATAATAATATCTCCTACGGGATCAAATGGAACCTTAAACTTCAAGAGTTGCTCATGGTGCCATCCCATTAGCTAATTATGAATGTGTACCTTTTATTTTCAAGCAGTCCTGGTGATCCATTAGGACACACAGAGGGATTGTAAACCAACAGCCACGTGGGCAAAGACTTGTTAAATCATTCCATTACACATCAAAATGAACCAGTCCTTCACTTTCTGTCATATAAAGACCCATCCACTGATCTCTCCGTTTTTCCAATGGTCAGTAAAACTATTACGATAGGACGCTCAAAATGGGCCTCACAAGGTATTAGTTGGTTAGTAAATGGACCGTGCAAGTGCAAATTAAATCATCTAAAATTAATAAAAAGCAACATTTACTGGATCATTACACAAAAGAGCCAATAAGTCAATTGAATAATTAGAAAATGTATAAATTATGACTATTCTTAGGAATTGTCTCTATCTTATATTGCATCAGTGTTGTGACTTGTAAGCATGATGTGTTTACTGGCACAGTTTCGAGGTTGCTGTGAAGAAGGATAATATTCATCATCCTCAAAGGTGTAAACATTTACTGAAACTATTATTTAAATAAATTTATTTATTTTTATTTATTAGCACTGTTACAAACTGACTGTAACCTTACACCTGCAAACTATTAACGAAGGTCTACATATTAGTTTGTTGAGCTTCACATGAAGCCATAACGCAATAATTGGCCAAAATGTTCTCAGCGTTTGTCTCACACTTTTGTCCCACACTGTATTGTGTTGCATGATTAGTCTGAAATGTTTTAGTGGTTGTCCATTTTTCAACTTTAAACTGTAAAAGCCAGTGTTCATGTTAACAGAATATGAGTTGTCAGAAATGTCTCTGTTTTGTTCAGTTCTGATGGTAACTTTTTGTTTTCCTCCATTTAGTCTCAGGGAGCAGCTGGCTGATCTTTACCAGTCCATTCACTCCTCTGGAAACATGACTTTCCTGCAGGCGTATGAGGAAATCATCTGCTCACTGATCAGTCAAAGCCTGGACAACAAACTAGAGTGTGAACAGCTGGAGACCAGTTTGAAGCGGTAAGAAGAGATTATAACTGGTTTTAATGTGGCCATTAATTCACATTACGAAGGTAGGAATGATGATGAAACAAGAAAACACGTTGTCTACAGATAGTGAATGAGAAACCAAATTCATTTGTAATTTTTAAAAGTGAAAGAGACAAATTTAACGGGACATTTCTCTACCTTTCTTGTCTGTAAGGCATTTATGTTGAATATTTCATGTTAAGGGGAATATATTTAACTCTTTGTATTTAATATTTCCTGTACAACAAGCTGCTACAGAGCATCAGTGCAGGATGTTTTAACACTCATACTTAATTGATGCTGATGTTCACCTTTTGTGATGTGGTTCTTACGGAACGGTACTCTACTGTACTCTACCTTAACCTACTCTACATGGTTTCATGGTGTTTCCATTAGCGGCTTTTCAGGCTGAGTGGGTACTTTAATGTACCTTCTGTGTTGAGTAGAGTAGGGTAAGTACAAGTGGAAAAAAAGTTTCTTTTCTGTATTAGTACCCGACTTTACCAATTTTCTGCACTTTTGTGTTTATATGGGAATAACAGATTTATTTTTCATCCTCAACATAGAGGCTGTTTTTTAAAGTAAGATCCAGCTGTTTCTATTCTTACACTAATGCTGTTTCACTTACATGTAAATGGTTAACTGAGCCATGGCATCATTATCCCATCAGCAGTTAAAAACATAAACCTTGGTTGCTCTGGGTGAATTCCTCTCCTTACACAAAACCTTCACAGTTCATTAGAGATGTGGCATTCTTGCTGCTCATCATTACATCTTTGCAGCCTGTGTTGGGCAGAAACACATCCTGTAGATCCCGCTTTTGCATCAGTGTGGCACCCCTGCACTTCCTGTCTTTTATAGTAATCTGGGCTTTACTGTCTTTCTGCTCAGTAACACTGCAGAATTTCCCTATTCCATTCAAATGGTACATCCTGAGATACTTGGACATCTTTTTGTTGTTTTCTTTTGCTTTGTTCACATCAGCTGACATAGTCCTGAGGTCTGTCCTACTAAGCATGATAAACATACCCCTGATATCTCTCCATTATCTGGGTTGACTTGTCCAGGGTGATATGTTTCAACTAGAAGTTAACCAGCTCCATAGGACAGGAAACCCCAAAATTACCCAGATAAGAGAAAATCCAGCTTCATGACAGGCCTCTGGTCTGTTTGGTTAATGCTACTGTGAGCTCTGAATGATTGTTTAAGATCTAACCATGCTAATAGAGGGCTGCTCATATGTTCTCACTTTTTACTTTTATTTTAATTTCATTTTCAAAAAGGACAGCTTTAACCAAACAGGAAATTAGCTCAAACTTTTACACTGTGCTGAACGCTCTGAGTGATGACATTTAAATACTACAGTATTTAAAGATAAAAATACATAATTAAAGTTTGGTAATGAGTAGAAATGAAGATGAACAGGAATGTAGTCAGAAAATGAAGTAATATGAAAGAGAATATCAGCCCTAATCTGTCCAAGTCATTTCTGTCTGGAAAGTTGATCCTTGCTTTTTTTTCTCTCTGCATACACCTGCTGATTCCTTCCTCTTCCTCATCAGAAAATCAGTGCTGCATTGACACAGGAGACTTTCCCTTTCATTGGGTTTTCTGCATTCCCACTGACTGTCATTTGCCAAAGTTTTGACTCTGCACTTCTCCTCAGATTAGCTTGCATGGTTACACTTTGGCTTTACAAACTGAAAATATATTCCATCCAGGTTACACACCTGTATGAAACAACCAGTCTGGAACTGGTCTGCCCACAGTTTGGGGTTTTTGTCTACCCAGCTGTTTTTCCGTGGACATGAAGACTTTTAGTGTGGGTAAAGCGATCGGATTCCATGAGCTGTGGAGGAAACAAATTTGGGTTGATAAAGACATCAAGGTGGAAAATACAAGTCATAGTCATCAAATGATAAATCGGCTGTGCTCAGTGCTGCAGACCAACTGTGTTGTTAACCTGGTCCTACGTGCCACCACCACAAGTTCATGGTCATCTCCAAAGTAATGTGCGTGTACCAGGCCTGTTTTTTGGAAATGAAGTTTTCCTTGTAAAAATTTGGCAAAAAGGAGTTTGCTGAAGGGACCCCCTAAAACAGCCTGGTTCTTGAAATCAGTGTGTATATATCAAAGCTCCTGCAGTGTTATGACGAGGAGAGCCTTCAGGATCTCTTTCTTTCTCATGCCGAGTTGCGATTTGAGCACCAACTCGTAATAGCTCCCTTGTTGTGCTCCACATCCTGTAATAAATAAACAGAGAGGCATGTTTTCTACTTCTACTTGTGCCTCAAGTTATACATTTGTTTGCTTTGTCAGTGAATGCGACTTAATACTTGCACTCTGGAGCCCTGCCTACACATGAGATAAGAGTGATTTTTGTTTTCTGTTTAAGCTCTGGGTTCAGCTGGAGCACAACGTGGGAAAGGTGACATTCCTCACTCAAGGAAGTAGGAAGACTTAAATGCCCTGCCACACCCAGTCATTTAAGTTTCTTAAAAACAACGTACGTCTTCCTATTGTCTTTGACTGACAAGAAATGGACTTAATCTTTTTGGTTTTTCTTCTCCCTGCGTAAAACTTGCACTTAAGTAGCAAATGCGTGTGGGATGTAGCTAGAAATGGTAGCATGCTTCAGAACACCTGGGGAATTTTCTTGACTAAATCTGTCCCTCCCACGGCTCTGCTCTAATCAGACAACACACGCAGGGGCCACAAGCTAGTGCAGCCTGTTAAAAGTCAAATCAGACGATAGATTTGACATGCAGACACAAAGTACACAAATTCTCTCCAGTTTGATCTTTTGGGCCAATGTTGGAGAATTTGCTTTAGTTAACCTGTTGTGAAGCTGCCAGCACAAGCCTGATTGCACCTTTCTGTTAAAACAGAACTGAGGAGATGAATAGCAGTCAGCTGGCAGAGCTGGAGGACGACATTCAGCAACAACTTGCTAGAACGGAGGAGCGGGTGAGAGACGAGGTGAGTGGGAGCTTGCAGAATTTATGAACTCTTTCTCCTGTGAGTCACTAAATGAATCCATCATAAAGCACGCAGACTTGATTAATAAGGCAGGATGATTGCAGTTTTCTTCCTCCTGAAATAGAAATCTTATACTTTACTGGAGCTGCCTACATATTTGTGGTGCAGCACACAGCAGCAGGTCACATGTGTCCTCACAAAGAGCCTCTGTAAAGTCAGATGAAAGCCTCACTTCAAGCTCCGGGCCGGTCTGCACCTCTCACTGCTTTGGTTTCATGTCTGCAGGAGCGGAAGAAAATGGAAGGAGTCATGGCCACTGTTCAGAGCAAGCATGAGAATGAGATTGCAGATCTCCGTGCAGCATTGGACAAACTGTTAAAGGTATTTTTTTTAGATAATTTGCATTAACTGGGATCTCCCACAAAAATCAGGAGAAAACAACTCCGGCTGAAAATCAAGTTCCTCTGTGTGCTTAATTTCTTGGAAAGTGAAATGGTCCTCAGTGTTTCCTCTGCAAAATTTTTTTGCTGTGCTGGTACCAAAGGTCAGGCCCGGGGGTGGGGCCTGACCTTTGGTACCAGCACAGCCTTTCCCATGGGAGCCCCATGATAATTTCAGGGTACCAGATCCTTCTAAAAGAAATAAAATACATAATTTTAAAAAAAAACTAACCAAAAAAAAAAAAACGGGCTTTCTAAATGATTCACCCGTACATATCATATTCTTCCATATCAGGCATATCTGTCATTGTCTGCTGGTGAGAAGCTGATTGAGGGATTATATATTGTTTGATACAATTGTCAGTAAACAAATAAACGCAACAAAAGAGACGTACTAACGGCAGAAGGCTGATCAGCTGCAGCAACAATATGATTCACAAAACAGTAGGAGAGGAGGAGGTGAGACACCAGCACTGCGCAGCCTAAACACAGAGAGCGACTTGCAGCGACATTTATGCAAAACTGCGGGAAAAGATTGTTTTTGTCTTTAATGAGGAAAACGTGTCTGTTGAGTCCTCTCTCTATAAAAAATGTGAGTGTTAAAACATCCGCTGTCCCCACCGGTGCGATGTCCATGAAGTGATGAACTGGATCATCTAAAAATGCTTTTTTTATTTTATTATGACATATCTTTAAAGACTTATGACCGATTCACATCGGTCATTCCGGTTGGAAAAGCAGTTTCGTTCCAGCTTTCATAGGTGTGTGGATGTTTAGGAGCTTGTATAGATAGGATTGGACTGATTTTAAAATCGATACGAAGACAGACACTTGGGTCTTCCTCCTTCCTTGTACGAGTTAAAAGATGAGCTCTGATATTCTGAACTATCACTGAGGGACCCTTCTAGCCCGACATAAAAGTTACAGTTGTCCAGACGAGAGGTGATAAGAAAAACCCTCTCGAGATCCTTAAGAGGGACAAGGCTTCGCTTTAGCAATGAGTTGTAGCTGGAAAAAGTTGGACTTAATGGCAGCACTCATCTGTTTGTCCGACTTAACACAACTATCCGGAATCACACCCAGATTCATCACTGCTAGGACTTAAAAAAAACGAGAACATCAACTGCACTGGGAGGAGATTGATTTTCCAAACCAGGTAACCTTAGTCTTCTTTTTGTTAAGCTTTAGAAGTTTTAACCAAGGCTGGCAAAATAACTTAATTAGCATATAGGCCTGAACATCATCAGCAAAAAAAGAAAGAAATGGTTTATGTTCCTACTAGTACTAAGGTGGCAACATGTACAACACAAACAGCAGTGGTCCCATTATGGACCACTGGGGAACCCCAAAATAGAGAGAGGCTGCCGAGGAGGAATAAGCCCTAAGATTCACAGAGCAGTCCCTGCATTTTGAGTTATGGTTTGAACCAGGGCAGAGCTGTATCTCTTAAAACCAGCAAGATGTTCCAACTGGACTAAAAAATTATTGTGGACCAATATGGTGACTATAGAAAATATGGACAAACCTTTCGCTACATCACCCGTAGGTTTCTGAAGAGCTGAAAAGCAGCTCATTGGGAGGGTCCCACCATCGATATTTTGGAAGCGTCACAAGTTTCATCAATCCCTCAAAATACAGAAATGGGCACTGAGGCGGGCTGTGATAATGGGGACGGGCAATTGAAACCCATCAAACTTTGTACTAACAAGAGTTAATGGACTAAAGCTCATGCTATTAGCTGGATAAAACCCTCTGCCTCCTTTTTCAGATGTCTGGCACCTGTCAATCAAAAAGGACACACGCCTAATTATGAGAATTTCCAGATTAAATATTTATCTAAACAAATGAGTTATGAATTAATTCCCTCTGCCCACAGTTATGATGAAGGTAAACAAACCATCAAAGCCAAAATATTTTTTGAACCAAGCTGTAATTGTTTATTTCTGCTGTGAAAATGGCCTTTTCAACACATAAGTATATGGGGATTTGATCCATTTTTGGGAGCAGCCCACAGGGAACTGCAGTTTTTGGCACTTTCGCATAGGTTTCTCTTTTCTGAGCTGGAGAAAAGCCCTAAAACAACAGAGTTCCCAGAGTCCTCACAGTTTAAGAGAGAGGCTGTAGATTATTTTTTGAACGTCTTGTATTATATAATAGTTTACTTTGCTTTAGGATGAATGTAAATGCAGCTAAATGTGGCTGTAAAAATGAACATGTTATAAAGCGTATGCAAGGAAAGAGGTTGAACACTGAGCTGGAAAGAAAAAAGGTTTTGCTCGTCTTGTGCGAAAACAAATCTGGCCTGATCTTTAAATTCACAGGATTATTTAATCTTCCAGAGACCTAAAATCTGCTGCTTTGTCTGCACATCAGCCTCTGACCCCTTACTCACTACCTAGCCCCATGCTGTTTAGTGCCTTGCTGACTGGTTTCTCTTTGGGACATGATTTTAGCTCCAGCTAAACAGTGCTGTGCGGTGTAAGTACTGTTTTGCAAACTTTCTGCTGTCACGCTGCATCACAGATGAGTAAAACAATGCTTTTGCAGAGGCTCTCGGATCTACTATAAATAGCTCACACTGACATCAAGACTCGTCTGTATAATGTTTCAG
The DNA here is from genome assembly GCA_036024015.1 of Craterocephalus amniculus. Lineage (NCBI taxonomy): Eukaryota > Metazoa > Chordata > Actinopteri > Atheriniformes > Atherinidae > Craterocephalus > Craterocephalus amniculus. Next base: position 8,335 of record JAVQJG010033548.1, read on the forward strand.
GGGATTTATGTCGGCAGGTACGGGACGCACCTGCTCATCTCTGCTCGCCATATGTTGTGGTTGCGATTTCTGCCTTTGTCCTGCAGATGGTGATAGTTGACAATAAAGCTACAGATGAGTCTGACTGGCCCACATTATCATTCAGTATTATATTACTGTTAGTTTTGTTGTTTGGTAAGGTTGATTTTCAACTATGAAATGTCTCATTTGACGCAAACCTCAGTCACAGCTCTTTCAGGGATGTTTCAGTTTTTTAACATTTCCATCTGATGCACTTATCAACTAAAACTTTGTATCAAAATATTTATATATCTCTCAATTATCAAGAGTCAAGAGGAGTCTGAACTGAACCAGTCAAAAGAGGAGGTGATGAGACTGAACAGGCACATCAGCGACCTCTCAGTGGTAAATCCCACCGATCATTTAAGTCAAACAATCCCCACGTTTTCTTGTGTCAAGCTGCTGACCGCTGCCTCCTCTTTCAGGAGAACGAGCAGCTCCGAAGCTCTCTGCTGCAAGCCCAGACAAACATCTCCATCTTGCACTCTGAGATGGACAAGCTGAAGAACATCTTTGCAGATCAGAAAGCTCAACATGAAAGGTAGGACCCATCTTTAAGCTCAGCTCGTGTCTAAAAAACCTCAAAGACATTGTAAATGTTTTGCTTTGTTGGCAGAGAAACGGATGACTTGAAGAAGATGGTGGTGGAATACCAGTCATACTCCAGTCAGATTCAGACCCTACAGTGAGTTGGTCTCTGAGTTATTCATGTGTTCTAATAGTGACATTTATTGGAAGTACCATCATAATATCAAACACTGGCTTAAACGAAAAAGAATCAGGGTGTGGTTTTCTGTCAAGTGGTCCCTAAAACTTGACACAATCAGATGCCACCAACAACTAGAAATCAGCTGTAAATATCAAATAAGTGCACACGCCTGACTTTGTCTTTGACTTCTTTGAACGCGTCATCAGGGAAATGAATAAAAAGCTGTATGACAGCAATGACGGGCTGCGCTCAGCTTTGGCCAGGGAGGTGGTTGCAGAAAAAAGGAGGGTAAGTTCCCTGTTTGCTGAGTTCATATTTCCTCATACCTGTGTTCTGCGTGTCAGTTTTTTTTCAAGTCTGACAAAACAAAGGAAAATTTTTTTTTACCTCCTGTCACTCTTTAATCTGCTCATCAGCTGTCTCCACAAAATGAAATCCCAGCACGAAGAATGAAGCCTCTCCGTCAGAGTACGCTCAACCATGGCAGGTACACTGTATGAAGCTCACCTGCAGGCTGGTGCCAGTTAAAATGTCCCTAATTAAAGCCAGCATGTGTCTGTGTTTGGGTGCAGCTCAGAGCAGAATTCCCGGATCTCCCACGTGGCCACTTGGGCTGACAGGTACCTGGACAGTGGGATCTCCCTCCCGATGGACACAGCCGAAAGCTCAGGCAGTGATTACGACACTGATGACAGTAGGAGCTCCGCGGAAACTGTGCACCACAGTTACTCTTACGTCCCGTCTGATGTGGAGGTCAGCCAGAACAGCAGGATCTGTTGGTGGGGCAGGGTCAAGCAAATGGCCTCTCTTCTATCAGAACTTAATGTTTCTTGTTTGTTCCAGATATCTGAGGTGAAATCCGAGGCTGCTGCGTCTGTTGCTTCCAGCAGAGTGAGCTCTGTGGCTTCTTCCATTAGAAGACGTCTATCTGCCTTCTCCACAAAGGTACTGTGGTACTATTTTAGCATGTAATACCACTTTACAAAACATTTATCATAAGTAGCATTACTTAGATGTGAATAACAGTGAAGCTGAGGTGCAAGTCAATGGTTTTGGGTCCATATCAGCATGAATGTGCATTTCAGAAATGATAATCCAGCATTAGGACTCCTCTCTGCAGCCTTTACCGTCGGTCTGCTAACCTTCTTAACGCGTCATACATAACTTCAGAGCAGTTAAAAAAAACATAGACATACAAACTATCCAAGGGTTTGAGAATTTGTTTTGTTTCATCAAAAAATGTATATGCAAGTATTTCTGTTGGCATTACAAGCAGTAATGCTTGTAAATCTGAACTGAAGTTCATCTAACCAGCTGATTGAAGGGCTCAACCCTTTCTCTGTTTGATAAGCCTGTCTGTTTTGTTTTTTTTTACTGACGCAGCCATTAGAGGAGGACATTACAGACTCCAAGGAACCTGGCCCAATGTACCGTCTGGTTTTAGCAGGAGACGCAGGAGCTGGAAAGTCCAGCTTTCTGCTGCGATTGACTGCCAACGAGTTCAGAGCAGATATTCAGACAACACTGGGTAGGTTTGCATAGAATCCATCATTCGTGCACCTTGTCTTCTTCACATGTATAGATTTTGTAAATAAATAGATGTTTCTTTGCATTTTGGCTGTGCGCTTGTGCAGTTTTTATGTGCCTGAAAACACGGAATAAACTGAAGTAGTGGCATGTGATGTCACAGTAATCATAATTTTCTTCATGTACCCTACAAAGCTGATGTTTTTGAATATTCTTGAGTTTTGGGATCTTTCCTCTAGAAAGTATGCTGTATTGTTTTTGAGAACAATGGAAAGAGCAACCATCGTATTAAAAGAATAATGCAGAGCATTTAAACATTTTAAATAAATCTTTGTTGTTGTGCTCAGGAGTTGATTTCCAGATGAAGAGGATGCTGGTGGATGGAGAGACGACAAGTTTGCAGATTTGGGATACAGCTGGGCAGGAGAGGTGAGCCACTTTCTGGAGGCTGTTTATCCAGGAAGTAGCAACAGGAAAGAAGTTACTGTATGACATCAGAGTAAATATGTAAATATGCTTTGATGTTTCTAAAATTAGATCTGTGCTTCCCGTAACTTCAGGTTCCGTAGTATTGCCAGGTCTTATTTTCGTAAAGCACACGGAGTCCTGCTGCTCTATGATGTTACTTCAGAGAGCAGCTTCCTAAACGTCAGAGCGTGGGTGGATCAAATTCAGGTGACTCAAATGAGGCTGATCAAGTATGGAAGGAATTCAATCAGCCCTGCAAACATGAAGGTAATATTTACCCTTTACTGTGTTTGTGCGAAGGATTCCACCGACGAGAAAATCCCCATGTGTGTTATTGGAAACAAGGTGGACCTCCGGGAGCAGCTTCCAGCGGGAAAGTATGTGAGCAGTTTGCATGGGGAAAAGTTGGCCAAGGTGTGTACGTTTTTTTTGTTGTTTTTTTCATCTCCCCTGGCGGAAAAATATTTTACAGATGGGAAGCTTTAGAGGTATGGAAGTAAACATGTGTCAGTCAGGGATGTCTCTGCTTTGCTTGCAGGCGTACGGTGCCTTGTTCTGTGAAACCAGCGCTAAAGAGGGAACCAACATAGTAGAGGCTGTGCTTCATCTAGCTAGGTAGGAGGCCACAGAGTTGGAGTTGATTTTATTTATTTATTATTTTTTTCCCTGTAAACCTATACACTATCCTTATTTTCACTTTTCCACAGAGAGGTAAAGAAAAATGGCAAATTTCGGCGGCAATCAGATTCTCAGGTCAGACTGAGTCCTACCAGCCCAAAGAAGACTCTGAACAGCTGCTGTGGGCTGTAGCTGACGGACGAAGGACACAATGCTGCTTTTTCACTTAAGCAGATTATCTTTGCATGTTTTAACTTAAATTTTTTTTTTTTAAATCACACCATTAGTTTTTATTCTTTCATCAAAAACTTTTATAGTTTTTTCAAAGTAAAGTAGTTTTGTGAAGTCAATAAATAAGGAACATTAACACCCAAATCTGGAATCGGCATGAAATGTTTGAACGTTTTATCTGTGTAACAAAGCTGTTCTAGTTTTTTTTTCACTGCTTTCCCTTTTTGGACCAAGTTTTCTGAAGGAAAAACAAGACTCCAGACAGGGCAACATACCTCTTGTATTTTTATTAGAAGCATCATTACAGTTTTGACATCTTTACTTAGTTGAGCACTGATCCAGAATCTCTCATAAACTAAACTCAGATTTTGCTCTTTGGTTATTCTTTTACAAAAGTAGCACATCCTCTTTTACTTTTTACTTTATTTCAGAGCATTCTGTTGTAACAGTACATTTGTCAAGACAGCAAGAAACATAATCTCTTTCATTAAATAAAAAAGACCGACCCAAGGAGGCAAATGTTAGAAACTTCTGTCGTATTGATCGGCAGAGAATCTCTGGTGGTGACGACCGTTTACTCAATTATACCCTCCACCACCTTCCAGTGGAAATCTCCTGCTGCTTCGTTGCCTTCAGAGAGGAAACCTGATGAAGGAGAAACGGAGCTGAAATGCTCTCTGCACATCACATTTCCTCTTTGCTGAAAAGTTCAGTTTCTTGCTGTCAGAACAACTGACGTCACCAAGCTGCCCAGAGCCACCACCAGAGCTCCCAGTATGAACTTCCAGGAAAGCCCCTAAAAACACAAAGCAGATGAGTCCAGTCGGCTGTTAATCATTGTAAAATAATACTTGAGGTACATATGTGATGACTTACAGATGATTTCTTTTTGCTAGGACTCAGGAAAGGTGCGATGTTTTCTCCTAGCATCTCCGCTGGTTTGGCCCTCCATTGCTGCGTATCGTTTCCTCCCGATTGCCTTTTGACAAGTTTGGATAACTCGGCGTGGATGGCCTTTAAAACAAAGAAAACAAACCCTAAAAAAAAACTTAACATGAAAGATGTTTTCTTTAAATCTAGTGTTAAAAGGTGATATAAAAAATTATCCTGGACAAAAATCAAAGCAGTTTCTAAATTGTCCAGCAGATGAGAGCAGAGCTCTGATATACAAAGCTTTCAATGCAGGTACACACTTTCATTACTTGGGCTAACGAATCATCATCACCATCACCATCACACAGTTTCATTTAAAAATCCATCCCATGTCTTTGTACAAGTTACTCATGCCAGATTGTGAAAATAAACTCAGTTTTCCATGTTAATACAGATAAGCAGAAAGCCTATAAAGAAACAATCTGTCATTTGAGGGAAAAGAAGAATTACCTAAACACGATAAACTTCAGCACAAAAAAGTATTTACTCCACCGGTGGGACGAGTGTGTAATTACCAAAGCAGCAGATATTTTAGTTTTGTCTAGACAAGACCAGACATATTTGTGAAGGTGGCAGTGTGCCCTGTGTGTCAGGTCGCTGTAATGCTGGCAGCTGCGTGTTGTAAACAGCTGATGGAAACAAACTCGTCTGCACAGCTTCCAGCCCACTAGACTAAAGTAAAGGCCATGAGCTGAGCTTTTTGTTGACTTTTGTGATGAACCAGCTCACCAGAGCAGCCCAGGCAATAACAGTGTGGAGTTTGTTTTGTTGCAGGAAAGGATGAATGTCTCTTTGAAAAATCTTTTTTTAGGGGTAATAACTCATGGAAGTGTTCCAGAAAAACTCTGGGCTGTGTCGTCACATCTGTACGACGTCCAGCTGCAAAGTTTGCCTGAGCTGTTTTGAAAGATTTGGCAGATTAGACGAGCCACGCATTCAAGACAAGTCTTAAGCAGAAGCAGAGCGTGATGAGCTTTTTAGGTAAATATGAGAAGGACTCCATAAACTGGAAGAAATGCTTGTTTACCAAATGTATTAAATGTTTTTGTTGGAAAACAATTTGATGTATAATGAAAATAACCACTAAGTGAGTCATTATTTAATCAAATTTACAAGGAAGGTGAATAGTTATAATACCCTAGTGCCCATGCATGATTTTGTGTGTGCTAGTGTCATAGTCACAGAATTTATAAGCAGGACCTTCTCCCCCACATAATCTCACCTTGGTAGCTGGCTCCAGTTTCAAGGCCCTTTTTAGCACCTCCATGGCCTCTTTGTATTCACCCTTGTCAGACAGCAGCTGAAAGAGATTAGAAAACCTGCCGTGTGAGCACTGCTGGAGCCCCCATAAACCAAAACATGGAGGGAAAGCAATATAAGACCTACTTTTTTCACTTAAAAAATACCGGAAATGTAATCCCACTGAAAAAAATCCCCCTCCTTACAATTTCTCCCTCTGCTGTCATCATTTACATTTTTGATTATATCAGGTGAGATCAGCAATGCCGGGGCAGGATGGAGCCTCTCACCTTCCCCGCCCTGAAGAGGGCCTTGACGTTGTTCGGCTCGAGGGTCAGGACGTCCCGGCTGGTGTGAAGCGCCTCGTCGAACTGCTCCAGTTTGAGCTGGGTGGTGGCCAGATTGTTCAAACACTTGAGCCGGTATTCCCGCACCTCTTCCTCCTCGGCCTTCATGCCAACATCACTGTATTCTGCGCACAAAGACACAGGATTCATCACGGCCTTCAAGATGAGTCCATCATTTTTCTTGTTGGCAGAAAAGAAGAAATTAATGAAGATTTGCTGTGGGGTTAATGAAGACCTCATAAGGCTTTGTTATAAAATCTCATTTAATAAGGAGAAAATCCCAGCAGGTGTCATTTAGCTAGTTCATACTGCATATTGCGTTTCTACGCCTGCCTGGTTTCACCGTTAGACCCAAACAAGGCCAGCTGAAGGTAGTGACCAGAGTAATGAGAGCTTGTTAGCACAAATAAGTATCCCTCTTGACCTGGAGCATGTTTGGTAGCAACTGTTAGCACTTGTTGGATTAAACTCGTTTTTCTTAAGATGTGTTTCCATGTTTGCCTTCAGACTTGTTTGTGTATTTAAAGCTACAGAATCATGAAGAAAATTGACATATGATCTCATTTTTAGCAATGGTACTGTTTCCATATGACCAGTTGTATGTGTGTGTCTGTCTGTGAGGGAATTCTGTAATCAGTGTCTACCTCAAAACAGGAAGTCTTAACTTGAAAATACATAATTTCCAGTGTTTATTGTTGAGAAACATTGAACAAAAAGAATGAAGAACAAAAAGCATGTTTGCTAGAAAGTAAAGCCAAACAGTGGTAGTCTAATATTTAATTTGATTGAGAATAAATCTCTTACCGTGAGCTGCTGTTACATGGAATCAGAATATAGGAAAACTTTGGATCATGGGAATTCTGTTTTCATGAGGAATTTTAATGGCTTTTTTTTTAATGTAGTCAAATTTTCTGGGTTGAAGTTCAAAGTTTTGTAAATAAGTTAGTAATAGTTGCATGTTCAAGCCATGAAAACTTTAACAATTTTCTCTTTGAGCACCACAAAAAACAGCTTCTTCCTCTTCAGAAATGCTACTGAATATAGTTTTTTTAGTTCAAATTTCTGTCTGTATGATATTTTACACTTGTTATTGCTTATTAAGTTAGAATTTGTTTCTTGTATGATTTCAAATTGCTCAAAGATGAACTTTTTAAGTGCTGGAATCATTTTTGGAGTCTGAAACAAACTGACATCTCTTGCTTTTTAAAATAAGATTTTAATGAAATGTTCAGATAAAAAGACTAAACCAAGTTTGTTTTTTCTTTCACAATTTGAGTCACATTCCCTTTATGAGATGGGACAAAACTGTTTGCTTTCATTTCCTACAAAAACTAATTTTACTTCCATCCAGTTTTATCATTAAAACCTCTTTAGGCATAAAATAACATCTGTAGAGATTTTTGTGAGCGTGTGTTTAGTCGATTTATAAATCACAAATGTATGACCTCCACTCACCACAATTGTATTTAACATCTCCCATTTGCCCCAAATGATCCAATAAAAGCTAAGACTTTCGTATCTCTCCTGCCTTTTCTTCTTCTCATCTCATAATCGCTCAATCTAAGTGCTTTGATAAACTCTTCTCTTGAGCACTCCTCTGGATTCAGTCAGCGGTCTGCCATCATTGAAACATTATGAAGCAGTTCATGTTTCTCTCTTCAGTGACTCGTTCAGCCACATTTCTTTCTCAGGCTTTTGCTGCCCCGTCAATGATTAAAGCGATTGAGGAGGTGGAAATGGTAAGAAAGCTGATTGGTTTTGATTATGCAAAAGAATTAACCGAAAACATTTAGCAGGCACTCGGCTCAGATGGACGTGACTGCGCATGGAGACGCTGGGATTAATGTGGTGGAAGAGGGCACTTCTGTAATGTCAGTCCAGGCTGACACTAATTATTGTAATATTCAGATCAGATGCTGTGGTTTATGTTTTGTTTTTCTGCAGGATTTTTTATGTGGTTTTTCCTTTTTTTTTTCCTTAAGAAAAGAAACATTTCTGTGAAAGCAAACTGTGTGAAGAATTTTCCCGTAAATACTGCAGGATTAGAAACTAGGTTACCTGAGCTGCGTGTGGTCAGGACCTCCAGGGCAACACGATAAGCTGTTGCAGCCATGCTGTATTCCTCCCTTTGGAAATGGAAGTTTCCCCGTTCTCGTTTCTGGTTGCCAATGCGGATGCGGTCAGCTATGGGCAGGGTTATTGGGTCTGGTTTCTCTCTGATGTCCAGCAGCTGCAGCTGGTAAAGTAAAGGAGCCCAGGCTGGAATATCAGGCTCCCTGCACAGAAACAAACACACACAAAATCAATATCGTCACACGGTAAAGAAGTTACACCAGATGTCTTGAAAATCCTCCGGTGAGAACACTAATCCGAGAAAGATTATTTAAATCAATGAGTTATCAAGAGTCAGGGACACTTAAAAGTCTGCATGTCAATGAACCGTGAAGCTTTGTTGCTCATTCACAGTCAATTTTAAAACAACATAATTTGTCATAATTTGTTTCAATAGGGTTCAGATACTTTATGCTTGTGTTAAATCAAAATGAGTATAAAAGCATTTTAATATTCATAACATAATACTTTATTATTTAAATATATTTACTTAGCATTTTGTACTTGAGAGTAGGAGCAAAAATCTATTTTAAATCACTATGGGGGCACCATGGAAACCAAGGAAAATGCTGTAATTTAGAGAGTGGAATACTGCTGAATAATTGAGGCTTTTGTTTTATACTGAGGGAATTTTTTTCATTAGGTGACACAGCTTTAGCTTTTAGCACCTGAGCCTGATTTTAGTCTAGAGCCATGCTGTTGCGGTAAGTGCCGAACTGAATTGAAAATCCCTGAAAATGTCATCTGGATGGTGGAGAATGCTGCTCCAGAACTTGAATATCAGTCATCACAAAATAAATAAATAAATAAATAAAACGTAAACTGATTCATCTCAGCTTGGATTTGGGTCCAGATAAGGACGGATAAGGATTAATGAGTCTTATCTACATGGAGCCTTTTTTCACAGGTGAACTTTGGACAATGATGTCATCAGATGTGGGAATCGCTGCAATTATTGGGTCAAACATCCACAAAATGTCAGGAAACCATGAATGGGAGATACACTGCTAAATACAAAAATCTCATGGTTACAATATCACCACTTATGTCCAATATATAAGTTCAAACATAAAATGTAAAATGTTTCTTTTTACTTATTATTTTATCCATTTAAGAGAACTTGCATGTTCTGGACAAAATACATTTATCTTTAACACACACCCAGGTATGCATGAGTTTTATGGGATGACAACAGAGGTGTAACAGAGGAGCATTGCAGACTCACTAGAGTCCAATCTGCTTTGATCAATCCACCAATGCCTGCACACATTAAAAGCCATCGCTTCACTGCTGCTACATAAACTTTCACAATAGCTGAAAACCAGAAACAGCACTTCATCACCTTCAGCTTTGTTCTCAGAATCAATCGCTAGACACACACACACACACACAGACAAGGAAGATGGACTCTCTCTTCTTAGACAGCAGGGATTGTCTCACACATGATTAGTGGCCATAATGGTACATGTCTGTTTTACCAGACATGACTTTAGAGTGGGATTATCAGCTAGTGATGGGGAGAGCCTTGGAGAAACACAACGCCTCTAAAAAGTTGGTTATTATATCATTTGACAGCCAGCAATTAGAGGAATGGGGAAATGATTGTCTTTGTTGATTTTTTTTTTTTGGGCCGAGGCAGCTGGTCTCTGGGCAGGTTAAACCCTTAACAACCCATAAAGCAGCATCTCTCATGATGTATCATGGAGTCTGGCTCACGTAAACACACAAGTATAGATTGGTATGAGCCCGATGGCTTCAGCTTACTCAAGAGTCACTCAGAAGGAAAGTTAATTTTGTTTTCAATCATCTGCCTACTGTGACTACATGTCACACACAATGGCCCATTATCAGTTTCTCTGTGGAGGCTCTCATTCCAAAATACTCTGTGTGTGTGTGTGAGGGGGGTTGTTGAGAGAGAGTTAACTAGGCAGCTTAACTGCAGTTTGAAAAGATCATTCTGAAGTACGCTGCAGTATCGACTGCAATACGACTAAATATAAATGACAAAAATATAGCAACAGTAGCTGTATGAGATCCAAATAAAGATGTCTGTTTTTTCCTTTTTAAAGGATCATGTCAGTGAAGTAAACACAAACCTGAAAGTAAGTCAGACAGAAGGAAGTTCAGCTTCCTGCTAACCCCCATACTGTGACAGTTTCCTGCAAAATGATAGCACTGGGAGTTGCACGGTTTGATGAATTATTCAAGCTGGTTGTGTCAGTGACACAATTTATGTTTATCTAACAGAATTGGTTTTATAGCAGTCAGTGTGCGTCTGTGTCAGCAGGTGGGATCGGATTACCCTTTCACCTCTGCTTTCTGGAGGTGTATGGTGTGAAACCAGCACCAGAGCAAAAAAACAAAAAACAAAAAAAAAAAACACTCAGAAACATGAGATGGACTCCTGTGTTCTCAACTGGTAAAAGCTTCTGGTCCCTAAATAAGTAGATTCATGTCTATTATGAAAATTATTGGTAGCAGCTTTTATATCTAGACCCTTTTTTGTAAAAAGAAAAAAAAAGGAAAAAGAAAAAAAGAAACACAAAATAATGCATATTCACAAGAATCAGAGAGAGAAACATTAAGCACACAGCATCTGTTTCACTCAGTGATGGCAGTCTCTTTCCAACAGGCCTCTAACATGTAACACATCCATCACTGCTGATGTCATGTGTTGTTGTGGCACCATACTACGCCATTGCAAGGTGATTTAGTGCTCAATTTGTGCAGCAAACCAACACTGTAACGTTGTATTATATTTTGCTACTCTTATCAGAAATATTACACAATAGTCCAGGCTGTGTGTTATGCAACAGTGTGCAGCTGAACTTGAAGTGACTGACTGCAAATTAACTGTAGTTTCCCAGTCAGGTAATAAACACAGCAGCAGACTCAAACTTGATCCTGTTAAAATTGCGCACATCACTATTTAGACATAATTATTTTACAGTGAGCCTGATAAGTTTTCCTTTTTAACTGAATATAGTTCAGTAGCAAGTTTTGCAGCCTGCAAGTCAGGAATTAATATAACTGTTTGAAGGGAATGTCTAAATAGGAATTCCCCAGACCGCATAGGGACTAACTTATCCATGTGGCTGATGTGGGAGATTAATCTACAACAATGCATCTTATTATATAAGCTGATCACATGTTTTGTGTATAAAATGCAAATTTACAGAGTGATAAATACAGATATCATATAAACATTTATGGATTGAAGAACATTTCTGGATGAGGAGGAGCACTGAAACTGAAACCAATTGTTCAATACGGATTTACAACTTACTTCAACAACCAACCAACCAACCATTTTCTGAACCGCTTAATCCAAGTGGGTCGCGGGTGTGCTGGAGCCTATCCCAGCTGTCAAGGGGCGAGAGGCGGGGTACACCCTGGACAGGTCGCCATTCTGTCGCAG
>JAVQJG010033550.1:0-10782 GCA_036024015.1 Craterocephalus amniculus
GATCAGGAGCAAACGACAGGAATGAGAGGAACCTTTGTGTCCTCCAGCCCATCTAAGCCATGACAAGAGCTTCCTTCCCACCTGAGTAGGTGTCTGAACCGAACACAGCTGCTTCACCTTGGTGAGGATGAGAAGGATTTCAGAGTGTCATGTTTATTTAATGGCATGCAGTCGATGGTGCAGCTGTTATTAGCGGGTTACAAAAAGGTGAACAGATGTGCAACAGCATTATCTGGCTTTCATGTCCATGAAGGGAAGGGTGTGTCTAGAGGATCTAAGATCACAATAATGTGTGAAACCTTTTAAAAAAAAATTACATCTTTTAGAAAATTATTAACTATAAATTATAATTGTATTGTTCATCCCTTGAAAAAAGTAAGACAAATTTCCTAAAAGCAAAAATCATTGATGGTTGTAATTCAATGATTGTCTTAGCTGAGATCTTCCTATTTTTATTTTACCATTATTACACAAATATAGGCTACTTTATTGTCTTGGCCTGGAAAACACTGCTTACTGCTCAATCACAAGTTTCTTTATTCATTCAGTATAAGATGACTTTTACACCCTAACCAGATATTAGCATATCATGATTTTCCATATCGTTGAAGATTATACTTTCAGATCAAACATAATTTTCTATACTGCATTTCTATTTAAATTTAATCAAAATAAACTTTCTGCCATGTTTTATGTATCTGGAAACACAAGGAAAACAGGTACTTAGGATATATTAAATCCTGCGTTCACTTGTACTTCTGCATCTGAGGTTCATCCAAGAGAAAGTCAGTTCACTAAATATTTGTTTAAGTTAAAATGTCTACTTTTGGCCCCACTCTTGCATGAAAAGCTCCGAAGTCCCTTTCATCCTTTCAACCTCCCGAAGCAGGTTGATAGAGAACTTAAACAGTCAAACCAGATACCAACACCGGAAATGGTTCTCCCATAAAAATAAAGGCTAAATGACGAGAATACGCGTCATTTAAAATAAAAATATGCGTTTTCTAGTTACGTTTTCATGTGTTGCTTATTTCACACATTGTCTAAATAAGCTGATCTGAGCTAATTGTGTGTTACAGTCAAAGCCGGCAGGAATTGGCCTCTTTACTTTGAAAGTCTTGACAGGAAGTAGTACCCGTATTGTTTTATTTGACATCGCAGGATTCACGCTGGTTACCGAAACGCGTCCAGCGGCTCTTCACTGTCCGACCTGCTCCGGTGGGGAGACAGCACAGATCCTGTCTGCAGACAGGACTGAGACCTATTCCAGCTTTAAGAGGACTTCCTCCAGAAAAAAAGGGAAAGCTGGACGCAAAGGGCACTGGAGCAGCAAAATCTATGTTTTAAAGGAAATGCCGCGAGCGGCAACAGTTTTGTTCGCTTACAGCTTGCTACGTGAAGCTGAGAAAGTCGCTCCAACGTAGCGAACGTGTCGCTTTTTTGTTTGTTACTTTGGGGGAATTCACTTTTATTATTTCTCTCGGGCATTATCACGAGGAGACGTTATTACCTCATCGGATTAGTTCATGTTAGCAGTAAGTGAATTATTACGCCTGCGTGCAGATATTAGTCGTTTCTGAACATGTGTGAAGTGCTGTGTAGTGCACGTTCAGAGTTCGTTATGAAGCAACGACATTGATGCAAATTAAATAAGGCGCGCGCTCTCGCGGGCATCTCCCACTGCAGATAACAGCATAAAACTAAAGACAAGTGACACTTTCAGAAGTGGAAGACCTTAAAGGACTCTCTCACACAGGGGTCAGGGCCACTGAGAGGAGCAGTGAAATGTAACTAAGTGTGTAATGGCGCGTTTCTAAGGATGCACTCTTGAAGCTGTGCTTTAAACTGGCCTGACAGTCTGTAAAGGAGCCACACTGTGAGTTAAAGACACGCCCGAGTTACTGTTTCACCGTGGGGCCTGAACCACAACAAACGGCGGCCGGTTTCCCCGAACCATACCCGGACCATGGCCTCCGCTGCACGGGACAGCTGCTTCTGGTTGCTCTGGAGATGGACCCTGCTCGCGCTGTGGCTGTGCGCGGCCGGTGCGCGCGGAGCGGAAGATGGGAGCTCCTTCAACGCAGAGGTAACAACACTGTTTTAGCTTAAATTTGTAAAAAGCCGCCATGTAACGAAGCGGCGCTTCTGTTAATATGATGGGAAATAAACTTAAAACAAACCGACTTTAATTAATAAAAGCTTCAAACTTGGCCCAGCCCGTCAGAAATGAGGCAGAGCGATGGACAACACCTGGTTTATATCACTGACACTGATTACAGAGTTACTATAATACCCTAAAGGCACAGAAGCATCCCATGCTGTTTGCAGACTGTTGACTGACAGGCAGACAGTCTAAGCAAAGACTTTCACTGTGTAGCAGGAATATTTAGGATTCACTAAACCCTTGAAACAGACATTTATAAGTTAGTTTCTTTGTTGTTATGGTTTTGTGAATGAAAACTTTTGGAAACTTGTGCAGACATACAGTGAAAACACAATGGGACTATGGATGTTTGTTTTAATTATTACCCCATGTTCACTGACCTGGTAAGTTCACTGAAGTGCTTTTAGAGCTACGTGATTTCTCTGAGAATATTGTCCAATATCACTCCCACCGTCTTTTCACTGACTCTAAGCCAACTCTCTGTGACATTATTGTCTGTTTCATTAGATGCCAAAGTATCATGCTGGGACTTGAACCAGCACCTTTTGGATTACCATTGCATCAGTCCAGCAGGAATTTATCTCCCTTGTTTGGAGAGACAAATAAACAGATCATGTCTGACATCATGCAATTAAGCAGGTGAATAGTGACGGACTGACAGACAGACAGACAGACAGACAGGGACCTGCTGGTCGTTAGAGGTGAGCTTCTGTTATAATCTCACTGACCTGAGGATCAGGTTGTCTGTCAGGTTACAACATTTTCTGTCTGGCTGTCATCGCACCAGCAGTGTGTGTTTGTGTGCACACCCACCGGACAAAATCTTTCAGCAACTTGTAGATAGACATTGCTAAATGTGTGTCTGTGTTTGTGTGAGTTTCAGCTGAAGTGATAAGTTGTATCACAATAATGTTCATGTAGCATCCAGGTTACATGGTTACACACCGGCTGGAGTGCTGTGTTCTTGTGTGCTTCACTTTGAATAAAAAGTTTATTAACGCTGCATTAACTGTTTGGAGATGGTATGTTTGTCAATTTCCATCAAGATTCTTTTGTACAGGAAAAAAAAGTTGAAATGTTGAAGAAATCTTTGGAAAAAATCCTATATAAAGTAAATATAAGCTTATGCTGTATTCTTACTTTTCATACGGTCAGGATACCGAATTTTGTGGACGCGAGTTCTCAGCCTCTCACGGGAAATATAAGTTCCCGGACAAAAGGAATTGGAGCAAAATTTCTGTGTTGGTTTGGCGGAAAATGTAATGTAATTTTACTTTTAGATTTTCATCGGAGCACCTTTTATTGTAGAACAGCAATAAAAACAAACTCTGGGCCCATGGTTTGAATCACAGGGGAGCTATCTCCCCTAAAGACTTTTCAGCTGAGACTCTTAAGGGGAACCATAAAAATAAGGTTGTAGGTTGTATTAAATTTTACCACAAGGTCTCTTTATAATATTAGCTTTAATTTGTTGGTGTTTATTCATTTATTTTATAAAACAAATGTCATATTACACTTGCATGACGGTGAGATGATTAGCATTGTGATAAGGCCTGGCTCAGGTTTAACTGTTTGTAAAACATGAATGAATCCAGCAAACTGAAACCATTTATCTTCAGATGCAGTCTTGCTGGTGGTTGAATCCAGTGGGAAATACGGCGGCTTAGTGCAACTGCTTTAAGAAACAATGAAGAGCTGTGTCAGAGCTAATAGGACTAACCAGTAAATAGATACTTATTTGCATGAATTATGTGGTATCGAATTGCAACCTGAACTCTAGTACTCGCCGATACTAATGGTCAGTAGGTGTTTTGGGGAATATCGCCCCTAATGACCAGGTGTTGTAACTGCATGATGCTGTCCAGGTGGTTTGGTCTGCATGATAAAAAGCAGAATGAGAGTAAAGGAAAGGAAAAGACGGTGCAGTATTTCTCCCAACTGAACGAGATTCTCTGACTTTTCCGATATGAAACATCAGCAGTGATGGCATGGAGAGGTAGCTGTACGATGAGACCATCTAACCTCGTTCACATTGGACAGATAAATCAAATAACACTTTCTAACATCTGGCGTTTTCTTCAGTAGCAATCAGAATTTATTTTGCCACTGAAGCATGAGAAATGTACAGTACAGGAGATGTTTGCACACAACCGGAAGCATCCTAACATGTAGCGCAGCAACATGACGGGGAGAAACTCAGCTAAAAGACGCTACCAAGCATCAGCATCCAAACCAAACAGTTCAAACCCCGAGCAGTGTTATAAGAAGTAATAACAGCAGAGAACAGCAGTGTCCGCTTTAGAGCTTCTGCTAATTTCTCTACTTTAAGCACAGAGACAAGGAGTCTGATGAAAGCAGAGACTCTGCTGCTTACAGACACGTCTGCCTCCTCACTGACCGACAGCAGCCGCTATCATAGATCACATCTTACTCTGATCTGATCATCTGCTCTCCTCTGACTCTGCCTTTGTTTGAAATCACAAAGGTCCTGCTGGTTTCCATGGAGATGAAGGAGGTTTATAGTGTCAGTCTTCCTATCATCTGACTGTCGATAGAGTCCATCATTAACACGGACTGATGGGTCACTGACATATTCACCTGTGTGACCGCTCTATTAAAACACATAAAACTGCTCAGGTCCACCTTTTTTAGCTTCTTCTTTACAAAGCTCTGACATATCCTGACTCTGACACTCCTGTAGTAATCCCACATGTGTCAGCTTCGTTTTCAGACCTAGATAAAACATCCAGCCCTCGTGGTTGTGAAGATAAACTTTGGGTTTGTCATTTTAGACGTGAGGCAGAAAAAATGGGCCTCTTCCAGGAGAGGTTAATCTGTTCAGATCTGATTGTCGGTGTTGGCAACATGAAAACCACGTCCATCTGTAACATGTGAAGCTCTTTACGGAGCAGCAAAAAACAGTTTTTTTTCTGTGTTCAAGCAGCAACAAAACATTGTTCCGTCAGTTTAGAGAGTGAAGTGAAAGACATGAAACCCCTGTTGCATGGCCTGATGGATGGAAAAAGCAAATTCTTACTGACAAAGAGAAATAGCCAGTCAGCTTTAAATTATTAATGAGAAAAAATTAAATGTTGCTGTTTTTGTTGGTGCTCCTACTGCATGCCCTGTTTTACCTCGATGGAAAGGACCTGCTTTCATATCCTCATCAGCGGTCTCATTGCTTCTGTGTGGCTGCTATGTTTTCACCCAAAACAACAAAAAGAATATTTAATATATAATAAAAAAAATGCAGCTTTTTCAGTGTTTTACAGGCGATGATAAGGAGGTGAAACACAGAATACAGTTAACTTCTGAGATAAACGGGAGAAGTGGAAATGTTTATGACAATATAATAAACTTTTAAAAGAAATAAACAGTAAAAATGATTTGGTTTGGTTTGTATTTTCATAATGAAGCAGATAATGTCGGACTGTGTCCCAGCCGGCACACAGTTTGTTCACACACTGAATTGTGTCGGCTGGACGTCTGATCCTGACTCTGTAAGCAGGACTTGGCCTGAAATCTGGACTCCTACTCTGTCTGGATATAAAGGATGATGTGGGAGGTTAAAAGTATGGAGGGAACAGAGAGGAATTATCAGAGTGTGTGTGACCAGAGTCTGTGAAACCTTGATTAAATAAGGGAAATGTCACAGCAGCAGGCCAGAGAAATGTGTAATAAATGCATCATAAAGAGGGAGAGGCTGGGCAGAGAGGCAGAAGTCAGCCGGACGGTGGCGGGATGTCTCAGCTGTGCAGCATGTGACGGTTGAATGTGCCAGCTGTTCTCTTACTTGGTCACACACACCGTGAGCAGGCATGCAGGCCGGGACTCCAAGGCATCTCTGCAAAGACAACGGACCCTTTTGTCAGATGAGAGAGAGCTGGGAGAGAGAAAGCTTGTCTGCGAGAGGAATGAGAAGAGAGAGACATGATGGGAGAGGCTGGCTGGAGCTGAAACGGGGTGGACACGGTCAGACGGGGGTAATTGGTGACTTATCGCTGCTTGACTTCCTCCGCCTGTATTCTCCTCAGATCCACATAATCCCCAACATGTCCGGCTCACCTCCACAGCCACGCCTCCCTGACCCCCTGTGGTGGGCTTTCCCTGTGTCCCGGTTCAGTGATGGGGAACCAGAACTATTTCCTGGCAGGCAGAAAGGGCATTCTGCATCTGTTTGTTAGCTGGGATTCAGCCTGTAACTCTTTAGTTTCATTATTTATAAGAGTATTTTCCGGTGACTGGCTCAGGGTAGGTATACCCTGTCTCTCTACTGAAAGCAGCACCTCCAGCCCCCCAGGATCTTGCATTGCAATAAGCAATGAATGAACTCTTTACTTTATGTGACTAAATGATAGGGTTGCAAAGATGAACTGATAAAAATCCAAACCTAATTTTACCTCTAAAGATATTGAATGCAGCTCAATTCATGACAAAAGTAATATTAGGACACTTTTCAGGCTACAGTCCAATCTAATTATAACTCTATTTAATCAAACTTGTTCCTATCAACAATACTCCACTCCATAATAAGTCATTTTTAATATTTAATCTATAAAAATTCTAGTTGGCAGGTGCCAAGGAAGCAGGAAGGAAAACCTGAGAGGACAGAAAGAGGGTCAACGGGTACGAGTTGCCCTCTGAGATAGAAAGAGACGCTCTAGTTAATAACAAAAACTCCTTCACAAGGTTTTCCATGTAGACTAAAAAGAGGAGAGCCACACATACTGTGGGACATGTAGATAGTTGCATAGCTGTCGGTCGCCCACCCGGCTGCCCTAAAGGCAGAGAGGAAGTCTGCTTCCCAAACTGGGAGCCGCTTCCACAGAAGGATGCCTGAAGCTCTGCCTCCTGTTCTGCTTCAGATCCTCCAGGATCCACAGTAAACCTGCCGTCTGAGAGCGAAATGCTCTGATGGGAAAATATGGAACGATAATGTCTCCAGGCTGTGATGAAGCTCGGGCATGTAGAACTTTACATGTGAATTATGAAATTACTAAATATTCTGTTCTCAGCTTGGAGAAACTTGATCTCTGCTGCCGTTTCTCATCAGATTCTCTCTGCAGCTTTTTGTATCCGACTGTTTTTCTGCATCAGGCAGATCAGGATGTTCCTCATTTTTTGCAACATTGACTTCACGCTACCAAGATATACTGTAACAACGTAGGGGTAATTATGGATGATAAGTCAGATTCAGTCCAATAAAACAGGGTTGATGAAGGTTTTGCTCCAGAAACAGAACAGATCTGAATCCAGATTTCTGTGTAAACATCAGGGAGGAAGACTGGTTCCACATCATTACTCTGCTTCAGTCTGCCTACCTGCAGGATGGGCCAGATACAGCATGACTTCTTCCACACACTTGTTTCATGTGAGGTAGACAGAGAGAAAACTTTGATGACTGATACTGTTTGAAAAGCTATGAAATGATGGACAAGCTGACAGGAATAGTGATTTTTTCCATTCATGGCCTGGGCTACTGGGGAAGATTTACAAAGAGACCAGATAAACTGAAGTTCACAGACAAATAGTGAAGACAAACAAAATCTATTTAACACATCGTCCTCCTCCGCTGTGACTCCAACTAACCGGTCAGACAGTATTATTACTTGTAAAATAAGAAATGAACAGAAAACTTAAACACTTACTTCAACTGTTCTGTTTAAAGTCTGAAATAATTGTTTATCATAAAAGTTAGAGATCAGTTTTGTTGATTGTTGCTCAGCCCTCAGATGAGCTGATTTATCATTTCATCTCTGTCCTCTGTGGGAAAATCGCTGCTTGCTTCATTGAGAGAAAACCTTTAAAGTGAAGGAATTTATTTTAGCTGTTCCTGCCTCTCCTTCTCTCTCACTCCCCCATTTACTGATCCGTCCTCTCAGTAAGGCTTTCGTGGCTGAGACATGGCAGCGGACCAAGCCTTGGAATAAAAGCTCCGTTAGTATCTTGGCTGACATTGTGCTGGACACACACACATATTTCTGCACACACTCCCACACTGGCAGGTTTTACAACTCCTTGTATATTGCCGGCTCTGGTTTTGGCAGGTAAGCTCAAGGACTCTTTGAAAGACCATTTAATAGACGAGGCACACCCACTCACACACACACACACACTAGCCACTTCCAGTTCCCTGTGTTGTTTTGTATTCAGCCCAGCTGACGAGGGAAGGTGAGCAGCCAGACTGAAAGTGCTTTCCTGTTTAAGATGAGGGGAGTGGAGGTTCATATTCATCCATACATCTTGCTAACAGCCCCGCATCGCTGCCCTTGTACCTGACAACCGCCTTGTTGTAGGATCGGACTGAGGAGAGTGTGTCGATGCAACTTTACATGCCGGGGTGTGTACGATGCACAAAGACGCAACATCAAACGGTTTAAAGGCAGTTTGCTCTTTCATATTTCTGACTGCAGCAGGGGGAGCAGGTGGAGCAGGTGGAGCAGGTGGAGGTGCTGATGAAAACGCTCATGTTGGAGGAGTGCAGTTAGTTTCAACATGAAGTTTAATCGTGCCGCTTTGTTTCCTCCCCAGTGTTTGCTGTGTTTAATGACCACCACTTTAAACATCATGTTATATGAATTACAAGAAGCATCCAGCTGAAATGAAAGAATAATCACTAATACGACCAATCAGCTGTGGAGAGATTTTATTAAGATGTTTTTAAGATTTTGGAGACTTTCTTCAGCTCATCTGTAAGACTTGAGTGGTTTACTGAAATATTGGGGCCAGTTGCAGTGAAGCTGCTTTCTCTGAGCTGAAACTCTTTCCTCATGAGTTCAGCCGATGAGCTGATGTTTTATCTCGTCACGCTGGTAAATTCTTTGTCTTGCAGAGGCATTCGTGCTGCCGTCGTTCAGGTGGGAGGCTGCATCCAGAGGCTGAGTGTGATGCCTAAAGTGTATTTGCACACAGATGCATTTAATTTATTCACTATATAGTCATCGGCATGCAGAGCAGACAGACAGATGAAGGTTTAACTCGTGTTAATCTATTCATTTATGCCACAGTACAGCTGATAAACTCTGCCTGTGACTGTGGCTGAGCTGGAAACAAGAAATCAAGGAGCCGTCGATTAAAATAAATAAATAATTTCATGAAAAATATTCATTTTGTATGATAGATGCTGCTGGAATATGCTCAGTGCAGAAGTTTAACTGCTGGCTTTCACATGTCTACCTCAGCATAGATGTCAGCGCTTCACTTTATAAGACTGTTTAGTTCCAGTTCAACTCATTTTAATGTAAAGACTGAACCCATTCTCACAAAAACATGGGATTCAAAATGACATTAAAAAGGGGGATTTTGTTACATGATAGAAATAACTAGAAGTCTTTCACTTAGGTAATGGGGCTGCTTATTTATTAACAAGAAAAGCTTTTATATTAACCTTACCGAGCGGGTGAAGTGGTCCTCCACTCGTCCCAGTCTGCTGTGGACTTATTCAAGGTTAAACTGGGCCCTTTTTGCAGGTTGTAGTAGTTCTACATCCTTTCATTCATATAAAATTCCTGGAGTTCCATGGGAGTTTTTAAGCTGATTTTCATTTTTGACTTTATTTTTGTCAAACAAATATGTTTTAAAAAAAAATCCATTTTAAAGGAACTTTGAACCAGAGATGATTTTCAGGATAATCTTCACTCGTGGCTTCTGGTTTAACAGAGATCTAACTTTGATCATTAATAGGGTGAAGAACTGTTAACACACAGAGATTTCTGGTAATGTTCCTGAGGCCGTGTACTTGTTTTCATGACAAGTGTCACATGACACGCTCATGGGCATCTAATTCTGATTTTCAGCTGCGCCCCGTGTGCACAGACATGATCCTTTCTCAGAGATTTTTACTAGTATAAACATATTTTTACATCTTTTTATAGCGTTTCTCATCACATCAGCAGATAAATAGAGTTTCAGTCATTTATGTAGCAGCTCAGACTTTTTGCTGGCTGTAAGTTGCAGAAAACATTTCCGGTACTTCAGCAACCAGCAGGAAAACATTTATGATGAAAGTCAGATCTAAATGTAAAGTTTTCTCCTTCTCATTCTCAGCAGCTAGAGTTGAGTGTGTGCTTCTGTGATGGAGATATTTCTTACATCCTGGTTATGTTATGAATAATTCATGTTTGGTAGAGTTCCAAAAGGCAGATCTACATGCTGTGAATTATATTGCAGTACGTTTGTTACCAAGTGGAGCCTCGGAGCTCCACGGCCTGATGCACTCACACTCCAGCATCTGCTTTCTGCTGTCACTGAAACCAGCGAAAACCTGCTCACAGACCTGTTAGAAAGGGTGTTTTGTCGACCGTATCACCAGCTTCCCTCATCCAGACTGCGTGTTTGTGAGTCGGTGTGTGTGGGAGTTGTGTTTCGGGACGTGTGAGCACATTTGTGTGTGTTTGACTTTGTGTCAGCACGTTCTGGGTTTCCTTATCTGAAGGCAGAGGTTGGGTCAGGGTCACTTCCAGTTCAGGCCTCGCTCCATCTCTTCCTGCTTCAGCCCCTACACACACGCACACACACACACACACACACACACACACACACACACACACACACACACACACACACACACACACACACAGCTGTCACTGGCTGGGTTTCTGAAGGTAAAAACACAGTTT
>JAVQJG010033559.1:0-12480 GCA_036024015.1 Craterocephalus amniculus
ATGTGTGATTTTACAAAGATGTGAATTTACAATTTTTGGTTTATGCACAACTTTATATGATTATGCACGGTTGTGGTTTTGTGCACACAAATTCTAATTGACAGCTATCTTACACCATAAGATTAAACTTTCTTAGCATTCTGACAGACTCCTACATGGATCAAACCCTTATACATATACTTAGCCTCCTTTTTAGTCTTGAGTAACCTGTAATGAAATCTATATTTGATTGTGGGTGTTTTTCTATTCCAGCTCTGTTATATTGTCTTTATTCTTAGTAGTCTACCCCTGACTGCTGCTGTAATGTGAATTTCTTCCATTAGGGATAAAAAAGGTCATCTCTTTTATCTTGCTGTAATTTATCAACCATCTGAGGTTTCACTTTGAGACAAAAATATATCAGTCTGAGCTATTTTGTGAAATCAACTAACTCATCAGAATAAACCAAAGTAATCCCAACAATGCCAAGTTTTTTTTAACATTTGTGTCTTGTCCCATTTGTCGCATTTACAAAAACATCTGAATAATGGAGGTTTGTGTCTGAAAAATGAAAGACGGCGCTGGCAAAGTCAATAATTCACAATAAAAGCCAAAAGGTTTATGCTCACAGGTTATTCTGATTCATATTTAAAGTTTCTGAGAAAGAGGAGCAACGGTTAGACAGGTAGACTTCAGGAGGCCGTTTCATGTTATTATGAAAGTCACAGTTTCCGTGTAGTATGAGAAAAAAGGATGAGAAATCTGTTAAATACTGAAATATTTTGGAAAAGTACAGAAAACATTTAGAATTTCATAAAAACATAAGCAAGATCGTAGTGTTGTTAAAAAAATGTGTCTGATTCACAGAGCAAAAAGGTTGGTTTAGATGAATGCATATTGAAAAGCGCCTCCATGCATCGTATTCAGAGAGCAGATGTTAAAAAGCCTCTGAAGAGCAGCGAGCAGGTATTTGAAGCTGCTGGTGTGTTTGGGAATCCCAATAAGCTCTCCATGCAGGATACTACAGAGGCTTCCAGTTGTGCATAAAGACGGATTTCAGCCACTTTTAACCAAAGCTCACAAACAAAATGCTCAGTGGGCTCAGAAATGCATGATTTTTAGACAGTTTTACCATCAATGATGAAGGCTGTGCTGCCCTGATTGGTCCACATAGTCTAAGTTCTGGATGGTTGGTGGATAGCCTGTGTGTGTTAAAATGACCTCTGGATAATATCCTTATGCAACACACCATCCATGTTGCATAAAGCACAATTACATCTTTGTCTGCTGTGGGTATAGAAGGCCACCATCGCCCCCTGAACTCAACCATATCTATTGCTGTATCCTCAATTGACACCTACGCAATAACTTTTCTTTGAATTCCAAGTTCATTGGACGAGTTATTAAGGTAAAATCAAAGAAGGTCTACCATCTTAACAGAATTTTCTTTTAATCACCTGTTTTTAGAAAAAAATGTTTCAAACATAATTCAAAGAACAAAACAAATGTGCACCTTCAGTTCTTTACAACCTATTTAATGTTTTGAAACTTTTATGGATAATGATATGGAAGACTGTATTTTGAAATGACAGACAAAAAAAATGCTGTTTTCATCATTGGTGGTTTTGTTTAAGAAAATCCAGATTTTTCAAGCAATATCATTTCCAACTATTACGTTATTCCCTATTACTATTAATAAGTAAGTGTGTCCTAACATTTGATTGGTAGTGTATGCATAATAATAAGGGATACATTGTACTTTTTCAAGAAACCATCAGATTTTAATGGGCTGCTCTCTTACAGTGCTTTGGTTTTAGAATAGTTTGCACAGGAGACAAGTGGGTCTTAGAGGCTTATGAAATGGTAAAGTTCAGATTTCCCTCTATTTAGTGACTGGTGGCGCTAAATACAGGGCTGCGTGGGAATCCAACAAGATGCAAAGCCAATCTTTCGGGAGCGGGCTGCTTTATGTTGCTCCAGGGCAGGTAGTTGTCCTGCAGTGACAATAGCTTGGAGCTAAATGCAATCACAATGTTGGAATGAACAAATGAAATGTATAAGATAAAGGATTCCAAACAGAGGAAGAAAAAAAATCACAATTATATGGTACAATTACAAAAGGTAGTGTTTTTTTACTATCAGCTTTTCAGTGATATGAGATGCTGTTTTTTCTTCCCTCTCTCTCTCCGTTGGCTGCGGGCAACAGCAGGATCGGGTAAACAGTACCAAACATGTGATTCACAACTTTGTCTGCATGGCTTTGCTGTGGAGGGAAGGTTCAACTAGTTTCTCTAATATGAAACCTCACCAGCTATCACATCACAGAGTTTAAAAAGAACAGCAAACAGAAACTTCAATAATCCCAAAATGAAAAATGAATACCTATAGCATAATAAAATGTGTGCAACCGACTTGGGTTTTATTATATTCTAATCATATAATATGAGCATGAGGTTGACATTCCACATTTTATTTATTAAACATCATCCATTTTCTGCAAGATCATAGGGGAAACAGTCTGAGCAGATATCCCCAGATATTCCTCTCCCAAGACACTTCCTCCGATTCTTCCACCTGAGAGATATCTCCATTAAGTCTGAATCTGTCCCATAGCTGCCTCCCTGTGGGACAAGTCTGAAACATTTCCATGGTATGCGTCAAGAAGGCATCCTTAACCAGGCTGGCTGCTCTTGATATGAAGAAGTAGCGACATTATGAACCCCCTGGATGAACAACCTGTTCACCAAATTCCTACTCGTGAGCTCAGCTCCTTATTCAGCCTCCTCCATTTGTAATCTCATTCATTTGAATACTACAAAACACAATTACTGCATTATTTTTCTAGTTGGCTGAGTCTCCGTACAGCACTGTCTCTGCTGCTTTGTTTCAGTAAACCCATCACATGGCCAAAGCTGTCCTATGAGAAAATAGGGTCTCATCTGTCCATCCTGAGCTGTTTTCATTTGATATATTGGGGGGGGGGGGGGGTCCCAGCAAAGCAAGATGAGGACAATTTGCAGGTGAAAATCATTACAGGAGCTGCAAGCATGTTGTAAGGTGTGTAGGAAATAAGTGGCAGAGATGGATGAGATGATGGAATACAGCACTTTACAGGACATTGAAGGCACCTTTCCTCTAAAATAAAATAACATTCTGAGAACATCCTTTCTATCACACAATGGGAATGGAATATGAACAAAGTAAAAACATAATGGCTGTGTCAGGGAAATGGCACCAAAATGAAAAATAAAAAATAAAATTAATTAAAAATAATTAGAGATACAGTGAATGTACAAAACTTTCTGTTAAAAGCAATCTGCATGTCTGGATACGTTTGTTTTGCCAAAGCAGTCATTCAGAGACCTAGTGTTAGCTTTTGAAAAGAGGAGTCTTTCATGGCTGCTCAAGTTGAGATTGATCATCCTTTAGTAAAATGAATAATCACCACAGAACAAATGGAAAATAACAGATGGTAAAAGGCACTGTGGAGTACATTTGAAAACTGGATTTATGGGGTTTTTCTCAAAACAAACTATGCTATGATGAGCATGTTATTAACTATGAATCATATAAATGACATCTACTATCGACATCAACTAAAATTCATAATCATTTTAAGCATTATTTATTCTGTTACATTCAATTACACAACCCTTTTTCAAAGCTGACAGGGAGCTGGAAGAAAAGATTTTTGATCGTTCGGGTCCATATACTCAGATATAGATGAAATGGATCAGAAGTTAGTACAGTTGGAAAAGGTCATTGTATCCTACGGTACATTTGCTCACCTTCAATATAAAGAGGCTCCACAACATCATGATTGATGAGTTCAAAGTTTTCATGACCGATCCAGTGCTCCACATTCCTTTTTCTTCCTGTGAAGAAGTTGTCAACCACAGTCACTTCATGGCCATCCATCATCAGTTTGTCAGTCAGATGGGAACCCACAAAACCAGCCCCACCAGTAATCTAGCAAAAAAATACAAATCATCAGATCATGTTTGCCAACAGCTTATAGTCTCAGATGAAACACTGTATAAACAACACTGAATTAGTCCAAACATAACCAGTTACACACTTTCAAGTGTTTCTGACATTTATTGATACTTTAAATCAAAGTATTTGTGTGTTTTTCACAAAGCAATGCAAAAACAAAATGGAAAATTGTATCTTCTCAACTAGAAATGTGCATTTAGAGGTGTTTTTCTGATTTAATATCGTATAAATACTGTGTTATAGTTCCAAAAACTGCTGGAGAATTACGCCCCTTTTACTGAAACCCAGTGATGTAGAGTACATGAATGGGTTTGTTGATCAGGTGAACAAATGGCATGACTCCAGAAGAGATGCTGCTTTAAAAACTAGCCACACACATAGGTTGTCCCTTTGTGTTTTCCTGTCAAAAGCCCAACTCCAAACAGAGAAAAGCCCTTAAAGGTAAGTGGCTCCCAGGGGAAACACTTAGCAGTTAGCCACCATCAGGGATTCCTTAGACAACAAGGTCTGCTTGGTCCAAAAGTGCCTTAAGACCAGCAAGGACAAAAACAAAAGGTTGCAGGTATTCTAATGAAATATTCAAGCCTTTTGTTGATGAGGCAGCAGAACAATCAGCAGTTGTGAGCCATCAACAGGCTATTTGTCATTTCATAGAAAACAATAGAAATATGTTGTTCACTCATTCTGCATGAGGAAACTTAAAAGTTATTTACAGCAATGTCAAAACCTTCATGATATTTTAGATAAACATTTTATTTAGTCCTAGTTTTATTTAGGTTTTCTTCAATGGCAATCTGGTCTTTTATTTTGTCATTACTTCAAACTTCTGATTCAGGCGACCATCTTTGCTTGACAGTTGAGCTCCCAGTGATTTATTACAAACCTGACGTAAACAGCTACAGTATGCACACTTTTATTAAAATGTCCTGCTTTCTGTACTGCAAAAATGCAAGTAGTTCACTTGGATTTAGGGACGGGCATTTGATAAAATTCTCTTAATTGATCGTTTAAGAATTAAGGAATCAAGTAATCATTAATATTGTTATATCAAAATTTAGCACTTATAGGCTATATTAAAATGAAGTGAAAGTACAAAGAACATAGGCTGCTTCCTTGCACTAATCTTTTTTATCAGATGAATGACTCTTGTTGCAGTAAAATCGGGTTCCTTCCCTCAGTGGCTACACTGGAAAATATGCGCTCACATAAAACTTCAGCACCAGTCTGAAGATACAATTGTTTAATCAATTAAAAAATATGTTATCATTGATAATGTTATCAATGAAATTAATCATTAATTAATTATACCCATCCCTAACTGGAATTGCTGAATACTTTGTCATAAGTTTAGCTTAAACTCATTATCTCATCTTAAGCACTGGACAATGAAGACCGGCAGTAAGTCACATTCATGAAGCAGCTCCAAAAATAAACATGAAATACATAAAACCCAAATTTATATTTCATGATTTAAAAAAAGCTGTGTGCGTCTTACACAGAGATCCGAGCGCCTGTCTCTGTCTACCTCTCAGACACTATACATTTTAAAACAAGGTTTAATCTGCGGTTGAGTGGCTGCCCTTTGTATGGACAGCTCCACAAAGCAGCCAACCCAGGTTTGAATCTCAGCCTGGACCCATTCGCTGCATGTCACCCACATCTCTCTCTCTGACCCCTTTTCTGTCAGATAAAGACCCCTAGAACTCAAAACTCAAAATCTGAGCTTATGATCTCCATACTGTATTTGATGAGAGTGTAATCTGAAACAGACGTTTGTCACTCACCAAAATTCTCTTTCGATCCTTCTCGGAGAGGAATTTCACTGGTGGGTATTTCTGAGAAAAACTAAGAAAAAAAAGAATTCCACAATTATGAAAATCTGGTACAAACTAGAAGAAATGAATATAGACAGGCAGCTTGAAGTTATTATTTTCCTTATTTAAACCCACATCCTTTTCTAAAATTACATTTAAAACAATTTTTCACTGTGAACGCTGAAAAAATGTCAAGTAAACACAGTTTACTTCCACTGTTACTCTGCTTCAGCACAGCTCTTGTCCCAAAGCTAATGAAGTTTCCACACATTTGCAACGTAATGACATACAGTAGGCATCAAGTCGATGCCGCTCTTAAATAGGACAAAAAAAGGCCTTGTTAGGAAGCAGATTAAGACAGAGACTGGCTGAAAATTTAATCACTCGCAAGCTTTTCCATAGTCTACTCCCTGTTCTGCTTATGTAAATAATTGCCTCTCTACTCTGCACACACCTGCTAATGGCTATGGGGATCAAGCCCGGGGACTCTCTCTCTATTGAAGGTTGAGGGCTTCAGGTGAGAGATTCTCAGTTTCCGTTCAGGCCTTTGCAAGCTTTCCTCAGACTATCTCTACTTCTGCTGTGACTTTCCGACACCGATTACAGCTGTGAAAGGTCACGCTTAGGTTATCAAACATTACCAGCCTGGTCACAGTTCCACTCGCATGATGGAGCGATACCCGGCACAAAATACTGTAATCACATGCAAAAACATGGCCGTCGCACAATTTTTAAGTCCACACACATTGAAAATATTACATACTGCAAGAGAATAAATATTTATATTCGACTACTTATGGTCAGACTTGGCTGTGATTGCTTTAAGTGTGTTGTGACTAAAGAGCAAAGACGTCAAAGTCACAAGAGAATCTAAAAAAAAGCCAAATAACCAAAGCTAAGATAATCAGAATAAAAGCACATTTATGTCTATGTCATCTGTATTCTAGGTAAACCTGTTTGCAGAGGCATAAAACATTTGTTTTTATGTTATTTCCAACATTTGATTTTTAGGTGTAAAGCACTTTGAGATGCTTCATGTCTGAAATGTGCTATATAAATAAAGTTTGATTTGATTTGATTTGAACATGTTATTAGCAGCAGCTGGACGGCCACAGAAAAGCAGGCCTTCAATCACCAGGATGCCTGTGACTACACAGCTGCAGTTCTCCACCAGGAGAATCCTAAAGTATGTTTCTTTCAGAGGGTCTTGTAGGACTCTGACATACTGCTTATTTATAACATGCAGGCAGGGGTCTCAAATCTAAACAAGCGCCTCATCAAGAGAATTCAAAGCATTCAAAACTACTATACATCATTATTACAGACATTAAAAGACTTCTGACATGTATTTAATTACATTATCTCTGGCTGTACCCTTCCAAAGCATCCCATAAATTAAAAAAAACATGCAAATCAGCCTCCATGCTTGTTTTCAGCAGGCTCAGATGGATATGTTCAAAAATTCTGATGCTGTAGACAAACTTTACATTTTTTTATTTTTGTTCTCAGTAATAATGTAACCTTTTTTTATGTTATTAAATGTTTCATTGTGTAAATCTCTGCAAGCGCGTGCAAAGAAACAAAGAAGAAAAGAAAAAAGGGATACACACCTCTGTTCTAGGTCGCGAATCTTCTCTCTCAGTGGAGCTATAGCCTAGAGTGAGATGAGAAACACAAGATGCGTGAGCTCACGTCAGCACATTGCAAATTATAAACAGGGCAGATCCCATGGTGTCAAGGTAGCATGTTTACCAAGGGTTTATGAATCACTTCTTTCATTTTCCTGTTAACTGTGTATCTCTTGGAAAGGTGCTTCATCAAGGTCAAGGACTCTTGACATCTTT
Organism: Craterocephalus amniculus; assembly: GCA_036024015.1. Taxonomy (NCBI): domain Eukaryota; kingdom Metazoa; phylum Chordata; class Actinopteri; order Atheriniformes; family Atherinidae; genus Craterocephalus; species Craterocephalus amniculus. The sequence continues at coordinate 7,634 of JAVQJG010033559.1, forward strand.
TTACTGTCTCCTTTCTGGTTTGGAATTTGTTTCATAGTTAACAGGTTCCTCCTTTAGTATCCAGACAGTACAAATTATAGATTAGCTTTAAAACATGTAAATGTGTGATGAACCTTCCAGAATTGTCAGAAAATCTCTTATTTTTCATCAAGCATCAACACAGCGGCCTGCATGTTTATGAAATTAGTTCAACAAGCAAAATATAAATATAATTATACCACAGTCAGTGAGAATTCTAATGCTAAGTGGCGTACATTATTTCCGTATCAACGCATGCATGGTTCGTCAACTTAAATCACAGTTATATCACTCCGATATGGGTGTCACCATAGCAACACCCTAATCAGCTGGCTCACATTAGCTGACTTTTGACAGGTGAAAAAAACAACTGTGCTGCAGCAGTTGTTTAGCATAAAAATGCTTGGAAAATGGGTAGTTAACTGGTTTCTGCAACTTCCAAGGTTACTTAATATTGTGAATTTGATGTTCTTTCTTCTTCAACTTTAAAACGGTTGATACTGTGATATAATATAAGTCAGTATAGACTACTGAGCACAAGAGAAAGCTAGGATAAAAGGATAAAAACGGGTCAAAAACAAAACTAAACACAAAAAACTAAACAAAACATGAATTCATGTAGAAAAGCATTCAGGGTTAGTTTCTCCTATAAGATGAGTGACATAAACTTAAAACTAGGTAAACATAACCAGGAACATTGGCAAACACTATCTCCTGTCATTATGATGTGATGTAATCACTATTAATGTTGATAGTTCAGAATAAATCAAAAGCAGCTTTATTTGTGAGACTTGCAGAAATGTGATGGATTTCAAAGGCTCGTCAGCTCTTTAAACTCAAAGGTCAATCTGATGACAAACTAATTATTTCACTGAGCAGCTGAAATCTGTGATAAGGACACGCTGGGATTCAATATTATGTAAACCACCATTTGTGTTAAAACTGATGTACCATTTCTGTCGTGTAGGTGTCTGTACGGGTTCTCTGCATTCTAACGCAGTAAAAATGCAACCAGGAGTCTATAAACGTATCAAAATGAAATGTTTCCCATCCAAATAAAGAGGACATCTTACGTGAACATAAAATATTATAAAAATCACTACTGACAACCACTAGCAGTGAACTCAATTTGATGTTCCAGTTTAAACACTACCACTGTGGCCAAATGAACACCCTATTCCCTACATTTCTCTGAAGATGCTGCATCAGGTGACGAGTGTTACGATGCTCAAAACAGGGGAAAAACACTAGAGACCATCTTTTTATACGACTAGATCTGCAACAAAGAAAGAGTAAAACATAATCACAAACCATGACTATCACTCTGCCTTTAAAAGTGCGCCATGCTAGTAGATATCTTCCACGCAACTCTCGCCAGAAACAAAGGCTTAAAGTGTTTATAGTTATTACACTGAATCATTTGGCAATTTTGGTTGCCTAACAAAAACATAATTAATGTGAAGGGTATCACAAAAACAGGTGTAATCATAGTCCCCACTTCAGGTTTGTGCTTCATACATCCAGCTTGGAATGAATTTAACTGTAACTGGACGGAAATGTGCACCAGTAACTTTCTTATTAAAACACATTTGGATAACTTAAGCTCTGAACTGGTGCAGCAGTACAATGAATTTGCTCGAAGTGAATTTAAAATAAAACTCAAAATCTGTTGGTGGGTGCAGTTTTGGCCTCCAGATTCATTGCTCCCACCATTTCTGCCCCTTCCTGCAGTTGCTGCAGTGTAAAAATTCAATCCAACTTTCATTTCAGGAAAAATGTCCAACAGGTACTAATGCTTTATACTTATTGACCTATCAGTTCTTCCAGGTCTGTTCAACCTCCAAGTATTATGAGCCAGCTAATAACTCCACAACATCTGTGGAGATAATAACATCCTTCAGATACAGATGTCAGGCTTTGGACTTACTTAAAGCAAAATAACTGCTGCAGGTCTGCTGTGAATTACATGACTTCACTTGATATAAAGCAAGTTTAAGCCACATCCTTTGCAGAAGGCTTTTGATGTTGTTGTGGACAATGTAAGCCTCTTCTTGTGCATATTTAGTTGACATATTGGCAAAATGTTAATCAGCTGATGTTTTAGGAAAAAAAGTCAAAAGGTAAGTAAAAATAAAAAGAAGTTTTGTCTACTTATCACTTCATCTATTTATTGTCTCTTTCATAATATTGTGACTATTACAGCAGGAATCCTTGATTTTACACAGGTGTCATCTGGTTGATGTATATATCTTTATCACATATAAAAATTCTTGATAAATAAAAGCACTTTCCATCACCTGCAAAAAAAACATTAAGGTTAAGAAAGCTTTCTGAGTCAAACTCACTTCATCAATTTTCTGCTCCATTTTTATATCCCCAGGTTCTTGCATTGATCTATAAAAAGAGAACAAAAAGACAGGGTTAGGGATTGGGTGGATGACTAGACAAAATACCAAAGTCTGTTGTTTTACACATTTTTCTTGTACCAGGGAACCTATAAAACCAGCTCAGAATGCATTCTAAAAGTGAAAAATGAAGACTTCACTCTGCACACGTTTCCACAAAGATAAGAGGACAACTCAAACTGTATGTTCAGGTTTTTTGGTTTTTTTTTTTCCCACTACTGTTTTCTGAATTGCCATCCCAAAGTTCAGGAAGACAGCTTATCTTTGTGGAAATAGATTACAGGCAGAATCATTTTTGTAAGTGGTTGGGTGCCTTAGCAAGCATCCGCAGCATGATTACAATCTGGCCCTGAACCAGCATTGGAAGCAATTAGAAGCCAAAAAACCCACCAGCTGATCCTTAATAGCCTGTCTCATCAGTGCTATGCATTCCCATTTACAATATTTGGCTAGACACCAGATCAAGAGCTCTCCATATGGTTGGTGGCTCCGAACCTATCTCATTTAAAAATTTAGGAAACACTTGTTCTATTTTGACACCTGTTCTGCTTCTCTCCAGACTTTTTCTACAAAATCCTGTGTGAGTGGTCAAAGAATATTCTGTCATCACACTGTGTGCCCTCCCTACCTTATTCAGTGCTCTTTAGCGATAAATTATAGTATTATTAATTCTATTCATTACATTTCATGAAGACAGATGTTTGCATTTTTAATAAAGGCAAATTAGGCCCATTGAGCATATCTGTAATGGAGATGTAGAGGCATGTTAAGGACTGGAATAAAAGAAGGAAAACAGAGCTGCTAAGGTGAAATCATAAAACCTCAGCAAGAGCTGTAAAAGCAAGATTACTTTTGGTTTTAAAGTTTGTTTGTTTTTTGAAGTACACTTCCAGAAAACAATTTTTGTGGTTGTTTTGTTTTCTGATTATAACTCCAATAACTGTTTTAGGCATAGACTGTAAAAAATTATGGACAAACCCTTAAAACCATGTGACCCATAGGATTATGATGAGCTGAAAAGAAGCTCATTAAGCGGTTCCTTCCTCCGCCATCTTGGCATCGTCATGAGTCTTGTTGTGGCTACCAGATCCGTATTTCTGCAAGATCTGTATGTGTGTGGACTTCGCATGCGCTTTACGTTCGCCATCTTGGACACAGAAATACGGCAACACCAACTATTCACAGTTAGAATTTTTTTCACTCCCCCCACAGTTGTCATGAAGGTAAACCTGACATGTTAATCCTGAAATGATTTTTTTGTACCAGGCTGTAAACATGTTTAATTCTGCTGTAAAGTTGGCGTTTTTAACATGGGAGCCAATGAGACCTGGCTCTGTTTTGGAGCCAGCCCCTAGCGGATGAGGAGGGTACTGCAATTTTTTGCACTTCCGCATGGGTATCACTTTTCCTGGCGGGAGGTTGCCGCTTTGTACTGTTTAATCAGTTTAATAAATGCATCTTCATATGATATGTCAGGATCTGCTAAAACAAAAAAAAAGAAAAATCTGTAGGCAAAACAAAAATAAATCTCATCTCAGCTCAACAGACCACAAGTTATGGGTATCATTTGTGTAAATAACCTTAATCATTGTTGAATTACAGTTACAAGAAAAAAAGAACTAAGATGAATACATGTTTCTTTGTCACTGTGACAAATTGTGTAACTCTCCTTTCTACATAAAGAACTAAAATACATCTCTTGATGTAGCAATATTATGAATGACAAATTAACCGAGACCAGGAAGGTATCTTTTTGGAAATTATTACATCATTTTCAACTTTTTTTTTCATTCTCATACTGTGTTACTAAACAGATGCTCTAATGAATTGTAGCAAATTACATTTATATAAGACCTTATTCAAACAGCTTCATTACAGCCCAGAGCGAAGCTAACAGCTTTGTCTCCTTAGAATGCAGTGACAGTTGTTAACAGTAAGAGTTAACCTTCTGATGTACCAGATGCAAGTACATCTGGATGTAAGTACATCTGGATGTCTACAACACTAAAATCCTACTGCAGACGTTTTTCATGATGGAGATGAGTGATTTGAGTTGTTGGGTTAATTAAACTTCTAAAAATAAATAAGCAAATGGGCTCATGCTGAAAAACATTAAACTTCGAAAAATAGTAAACAATGTCATCCGAGCCCCCCATTCCTCCCACAATATGAGACTTTATAGAGATGAATAATCCTCGCGCCAAGCGAAGAATTAGAAAAGTAAGTGGGTCAATGACGTGACGCCCAGTTTTTCTGTCCGGCTTAATTATTTCCATTAACAAAAACCTCAAAATACATAAAAAAGGAACATGTACAGGTCTGTCTCAGAAAATTAGAATATTGTGATAAAGTTCTTTATTTCCTGTAATGCAATTAAAAAACATGAAATGTCATACATTGTGTATTCATTACAAATCAACTGAA
>JAVQJG010033567.1:0-37090 GCA_036024015.1 Craterocephalus amniculus
AGCAACAGATATTTGTGTTCATCAAGCTAATAGCTCAGCCAGCTCATGATGTTGTTGTGGTTGATCAGGAATCAGCTGAGCAGCATGTGTCATGGTTTGGACAAGGCCATCATTACCCAGTCCAACACCCCACTGCAATCAAAGCTTGTCTATGATGGGGAACAGACAAGAACCATCAATGTGACCTCGGAGATTTTCAACACCTTTGCAAAAGTATGATTTTTTTGGTTTGTTTTTCAAACATTAATTAATTTAAGCACAGTAGTTTTGTGTGATGACTTGATCTTTATTCAAATGTACTATGAAATAACTCAATAACGTTTGCTCTTGCGTTTTTTTAGAATAAAATGTATCTATGTTTTTCTTTTCAAACATTCATTAATTTAAAGAAGAATTTTGCTTTTTTTGAACATTCTGTCTTTTTTTTAATCTGTCCTTTCATACATGTGAGTGATTGGGAAAGGAATTTTCAAGATCGCTCCAGTATTTAGCGGGGCGGGCAGCTAGCAGCACAGCTAATGAAAAGTATTGGGCAGCTGGCCCTGCGTCTAAGTTCGCCCTAAAAACATACTTTTTTCCCAATGAAGTGCTATGACAGTCTCAACAAGCGTCCAACAACGTACTACAGAGGAGAAAAGAATCAAAGTATCTGTATTATCTGGCGATCGTTATGTTTTGGTGTCAGTAGTGGAATCTCCCAGCGGTGTTTTGACGCGAGTTATCGCGCAATTACGAGAGATTTAGACACAGACAACAGTACACAGACACCAAAACATAACAACTGCCAGCTAATACAGATATTTTCATTCATTTCTCCTCTCTAGTACATTGTCAGGGTCTTGTTGAGACAATCAGAGCACTTCAGAGTGGGAAAAAAAGCACTTTTTTTAGGGCGAACTTAGATGCAGTACTAGCTGCCCTAATACTAATACTGCCCAATACACGAAAATGCTTTTCCCTCCATTAAATGCCTCCAGGTCTACTCATTGCTCAAATTTCAAAGAGAGCTTTTCGTTTAACATGCTCAAAACAGAATCTACCGCTCACTGCTGCTCCATGTTTGCAATGTTGACAGTGTTGAAGTAGGCCTACTGCCTTTCGCGTCACTGCATTGAGCATGCCGCTTTGGACAAGCTCAAAATTGATTGGCTCCCTATTTTTTGGGAGACTGGAAATCCATTGAACAGCCCTCTTGACCAGACTATATGGAGCTTGCGAACTTTAGTGAGTGGGACCAGGCTATCAAAACCCAGGACATTAAAAAAACACAATAGTGTGCAGAGGAATGAAATCAGTGTTAAAAAATGCCGCTTTCACATTTACTCGTACTTTTTACCAATTATTAGATCCTGATGGTCAGTGACTGTTTCCAGTCTCTCAACATATCTATATTGCCCCACACAAGCTGAATTCAAATGCTCTCTCACTGAAGTACACTTCTCCAGTATGAGAGCAAACAGTAAGCGATGAAAAGACAGTGTGTACTTCAGTGGATAAGCTTTTCATATGCCATTACTGCCGCAGAACATAACATCTTTCAACCTTTGAAATGTTGAGCCACAGTGGCATACCCTAGCATAGGCTAAAAATTTCCAGTGATCAGATTATTAAAATGATATTATTTCCAACATTTTAAGCAAGGTCATGTTATTTCGGTTTAAAATCATTTTAAAATGAAACAAAGGACAGCAACACTGTGAATGAATTGAAGCTGACAAATAACGACCGAAACTTTCTAATAGTCTCGTTCTGACCAAAATCAACGTGTTTTGGACTAAGTCATAAAGCCACGAAGCAAAAGTTCCAGCACTTAGTAGCCAGTGTCTAACTAAGCTGTCTTACTATTTTATAGGTCAAAACTTTAGCGGGCGCTCAGGGATGAACCAGAGATTTCTTAATCTGCACTCAAACAGTTTATAAACACGATTATAATCGTAAATATAGTTAGCATAATCCTTGACGATATTTTACTCTCAGTTTTTCTTGATTATGAAAATAGAGGAAAAATGTACCCAATTCTATTTTGTGATTAATCTTTTGTTGGCTTTAATTTTAGAGGAATCCTTTCTCAAATAAAACACGACACACTTGTGCGGTTGTTGGGAATGGTGGGATCCTGGCCAACAGCAGCTGTGGAAAGATGATAGATTCAGCTGATTTCGTTATCAGGTGAGAAAAAATATCCGTTGCAGGGGACTTACAGTTGATGAAAAGAAGTGAAACAAGAAAAAAAACAAATTCTTGATGATCTTGCAGATAGAATTTGTCTTTGTGGGTTTAGGTGCAACCTACCTCCTTTATCAAAAGAGTATGAGAAACATGTTGGCAACAAGACTAATCTTGTGACAGCAAACCCAAGCATCCTTTTACAGAAGTAAGAAAAATAATAAATATTTGTATTCCAATGTTATATTGATTTTGTCTCAGTTCACTTTAATTTCTCTTTTTTTCCAGGTATAATGCACTCCGTAAGAATCAACATAAATTTGTGGAGAATCTTAAAGTCTACGGCAACTCTCTGCTTCTCCTTCCTGCTTTCTCTTTTACTGCCAGCACTGACGTGTCATTGCGAGCTTTCCATGTAACAGAGAACTTAAAAAGCTCCATCCAGACTGTCTTCTTAAACCCAGAGTACCTTACAGATCTAGCACTCTTCTGGGCTTCTCAGGGTCTAAAGCCACCACGGCTCAGCTCTGGTATGATGATGGTTAGCCTGGCAATGGAACTATGTGCAGATGTACATCTGTATGGATTCTGGCCCTTCACTTTTCACCCACACGACAGACATTTCCTGCCTAACCACTACTACGATGATAAACAAGCTAGAGGGAACTTCCACGCCATGCCGGTCGAGTTTATGCTCATGCTGCAGCTGCACAGTCAAGGGATTCTCAGGCTTCATCTGGACTGTGAACGTTAAAAGTTGTACCCCACAAAAAGAAGCTGCATTTGTCTCTTCAAATGACAGAAACCAATCCCACTGACATTTCTGAATATGACTGGACAGTCCTAATGGAATACACCAAGTATAACCAAGTGTTTACCTTCATCTGCCAACCTGTCAGCAGCCTTAAAACTTGCACTTCGTTTAAAGAAGAAGAAGACTTCAGTCCATAACCTGTTTACTGTTTTTATGATTAATAAATGAAGTAGATATAATTCCATTTTTTTATTCCAGGGGTTTTTATATTTGGATTATGATGGTAATGACATCTTTATCTATAAAGCACGTGAGTAAATACTCAAGCTGCAGAATTCTTTTAACATGAGGTTCTTTGGGATTCTGTTACAATAAATCCACTCAGTGTCATGATTTATCAACATAGTTTGCACATTCTTGCATCATTAGCTGCTTTTTGTTCTACGCCATGATCTGGTTTACATCCAGGAGTCCATCTGAATTGATTTATTTTTCATCAAATCTATAATTTGACAGTTTTTCTTAAAACAGCAATACTGATGGCATATTGCACTTTACATCTCACTTTTACAGCTTCAAACACTTCAAACTATTATACAGCAACTACTGTATGTTGACTAGATATCCAAACATCCGCAGAACACATTCACAAAGTATGTATGAAGAAGCCAGAAAGTACAGGGGCATCTTTTTCATGTTGTTTCATGTTCATCATCATCACAGGGTCAGTGCATCCTTACAATAAGCTTTATTCATTGGATGAATGTTTGTTTCTTTTTAAAGAATATACCCCGCTGCCACAAGTTGCCATCTCAGACATCGCTCTTGGGATTCCACTCAAAGCGCCGGTGACCTCTCTGCACATCCAGCTGCAGCACTCAACTCATTCCCACTGGCTGATCTCTATAGGGAGCTTCCCCCCCCTAGAGAAACAAACAAACAAACACACTTCCCCTTTCCATTTCAGCTGCATATTCTTCCGGCAGCTTGTTTGTGAATTAACTTATGATTACAGAAAGTGCACTTAACAAAAAAACAAAGACAAAAAAAGAGTGACACCATATATTTATTGTTATATTATTCTGAATGTTTTAGCTGGAAAAAATGCTGGTAATTTTAAAGAGGGAGTGGGTGATAAAGGGCAAGTCAATTTATGAAGTAATTTAAACCCTAACAGACTAACATGTCTCCCTACAAGCTGAAGTTCATCTGCCATCGAAGTGACATACAAAATGATGCATCTGATACAACCTGAAGTGGCATCTCGTCTGTCTTCTGGTTTGTTCCTCCCTGTGACACGACATCAGCTTGTACGTCTCTAATTCCCCTGATAGGACAGTCGGGCTTCAACTCGAAAGATCAAACTCAAACATGCAAGACCAGAACTAGAACAGGACAAGACAAAATGACTCAAGGGTGGGAAACCCTTTTCATCTCTTTCCCCCTGGAACTGACCCTAAACAAAAGATGCATGACACTTTATTCCATATGTATTTTTGATTTATTTTTTGTAGGAAAATAGGCCATTTTTGCATGCATATCAACTGTTCTGTCAAAGAATATGAAAAATATCTCAGCTAGGGGATACCAGAATGGCACTCACAGAAGTTAACATTTTACAAAATGCTTAGAAAAAAATCACAAACACATGTATGAGTCGGAATTTGTACTGGTAATACAACTGGTATTATTGTCACATCTGGCATGATTTACAATAAGAAACATAAAGGGGAACAGCATGACCTTGCAACAGTCTTTTGTCGTTACAGTGTTTTGAGTAAACAGCTGAAGACCTAATCTGATAGAGCCATTTTTAACTCTCGCTGTGTTCGTGTACAGTATAAATCACAACAGAACATTAATGTGGAAATTGCTTTGCTGAAGTTGTCACTGTGCCCGGACAGTAAAGCATGAAGCTGACGAGACGTGAAAGAATCAGGCTCCTCATTTCCTCCTTGTGCTTACAATGCACAAGCAGTCAGTCAGAGTATTACTACTGTCAGTCACTGCCACTGTTACAGTAGCTATGGGTACTTGCCAGCACATGCATGATACTCCCCCTGCAGGGCTTTGTAGACAGAGCTGAAGCATAGCAGAGAAGGAGCCTGCAAGTTGTATTTGTTCAAAATAGCTAACTAAGTTCACCCTCTTCTTAAGATTATCAGGTTCTGCTATCAGTCACTGATCCTGTTGTACTTACTAAAAATAAATCATTTCCTTTTACAAAGGTTGATCCAATTGTCCAATTACATGTTTTTTTCAGAGTTGAAACGCCTCTAACGTTTTTGTGTCCTTATATTGAGCATTCTTTTGTTTTAAAGAATCAAACAGACGTATGGACAGAATAAGCTTATAAATACAGGGGATTTGCTTATTTTGGTTATTCTAGTCATAAAGAAAAAAAAGTACATCCTCTTTTTATTTCCCAAATTAGGAAATAAAAGACAAATCTGTTGAATAAATATAGACATAATATTTCATGTGTCATCTGAAGTTGCATTTAGCAACTCGGTAAACACCAGGTAATGGTTTTTTATGTCTTGATACATAAAACATTCAAATTTAGAGAAGATGGGCTTTTTGTCTTGTTTTTACATGACTGTACATACTTAAATCCTTGTTATGGATTTACCAAAAGCTTTGCTTCTTAGATTTTTGTAAAACACATTGTGTTTAAGCTCAAAACAAACATATCAAACAAACACAGTAGCTTGGACTGTGTTTACTTTTGTTTTTTTTCCTCTTAGAAGCCCACACAACAATATGGGGGGGGGGGTCACAAGACAGGGGTAAAATGGGGAGGAGAATAAGTCCCAGGAAAAACAAAATTAAAAAAAATCTGTAAAAGCCATTTCTGAACAGCATACTTTCCTTTTTTTTTATTCTACTCCTTTTATTTCTGTCATTCAATGGAGGAGAGAGTAGTGCAGGACAAGCACGTAATTGTGCCACAGGGTAATTCTTCTGACCTGGATAGCTGCCCAAATTCCTCACTTTCTCATAGAAAACAAGAGTCTAAGCCAAACAGTCTAGCCTAGTTCTGAAGATGTGAGGCCAAGCTGCAAGGCATGCAGAATTTAGCAGATGGTGTCTGAGTGCCTGGCAGCACCTCCACATATCGCCCTTTTTACTCACTTTATGAAGAATCCCCAGCTGCATCTAACCGCCTGAGCGTCATCACCTGCCCGTAATCCATTTAGTCTATTTCCTTCACTTTGTTCCGCAGTAAATACTTATTCTAGAAACTTTTGCTTACTGGGATAGAATTTAATGAGAGTTGATTGGCCTTCAGGGAGACAACTGACAGTAACTCTCAGTAAATCACCTGTGGCTTATTGGAATCAGAGTGTCAATCTCTCTCTCAGAAACAGCTGACATAAGTATTTGTGGTGATTTGTGTCTGTCTGCTTCAGGCTGGATTTTCAGAAAAGACACGTGGGTTCTTTCTTCCAAAACCCACTCTGTTTTTCGCAGAGTCTGCGCATACAAGGAGCCGTGATTTACAACTTAACACCATGTAATGTTTTTTTCAGCAGAGAGAGACCTCTATTCATTGAATCAACGACAAAAAGTGCTGTTTCTTATCCAGATTTATCCTTAACAGCTTGTTTGGAAAACTAGGAATGGTTTGAGTTATTTGTCACTTTACTGTATGACCTTTTGCCAGCCTGTACCAGAATACACGGCTGTCCTGCACATCTCAGAACAACAGAATAACACTGCTTATCAAAATTCAGTGGAGAGGGTTGATACATACATTAAATACTGATACTGCGACACACAAGGAAAAGACTGACTTATTTTTCTTCTTTGTCACTTTTGCTGACATATTATAAAAATATACTATGTCATATTTCACATTTTTACAATTGGAAGGCAATTTAAATCACAATAACTATAAATATTCATACGGCTAATTCATCTTTAAAATATCTTCTTTTCTTTTAATTTATTTTACAAAAAAAGATAACTTCGTTGAAAAACTCAGGCTATTTATATAAAACACCGGCTTGAACATAAAAATTGACTTCTTTTCTTGAAGTTTCTTGTTTCAAATCCCGTTCCAAAAAACAATACAGTTACAGTAATACAAAAAAAGTGACTTTTACAAAAGGGTTGGTCTCACATAGGCATAGTTCCACGGCTGGAGTATCATGGCCACAGTATTCCAAAGCTACAAACAACCAGGCTTCATAGCCGCCTGGGAAAATCTTGGCAATGACACTTGCATCACACAAACAGTGTTTGGTCTTACTATAATATAGAAATGGCTTTGAGTCATTTTTTTCAATTACAAATTGATGATATTGTAGCCTTTTGCATCTAATGATATACTTGTAGCTTTGGGAAGACATAAGTGACATAATTTTGTCAAGAGAAAAGGAACACAACAGCTGGTTAAGGTGCTGCTGGATGCAGGTAGCATTGGCATCTACTCCATAATATATAAAGCCCACCAGGGGGCAGTCAACAACAAGGCAGATGGAGCAACAGTGAAGCACTGAGATATTGTCCAAGAGCCATGAACAGCCAAACTGAGGAACTGAGAAGTTGAAGAAAACGGTATAAAAACTGGATTGCATTTGCACCCTGCTTATAAAAAAAAAAAAATCCTCCCAAGAAGTTTCAGATCCACCCGCTGTACTCAGCGGTTCCTGAGTAGCAGCTTGTGTCATCAAAATTGCACAGAAAACAAACACACAATGAATGTAAAGTTATAGCATAAAACACTTTGAAGTGATGCTGCAGAGAGCACGGACACAGTACATGACTGACAGGACACAGCCATCGGGAAGGTGATGAAAGTCACTGCTGCAGGTGCTGCCGTTGAATCATGGTTCATGTTATTGCATGTATTGTATTGTGTGATCCTTGATTTTGTGTGAAGTCATTGCATTCGCTTGCTTGGACAAAGTGATGACTTGGCCATCCGAACTGGGACAATACTTCATTTTGCTGTCTTTGTGTTCTGCTGTCCCAAGAGTTAGGATCCCGATCTATTAATTGCAGAAGAGCAGGCAGAAAATTAGCCCAGCCAAATCTGGGAGATCGATCTAATTTCAAGACAACCCATTATGACTCAGTGACTTGTTTTTTTTTTTTTCCAAAGTTGAAAATCCCTCCGAAACGGGTGAACAGGAAGACAACAGAGGTCAATGATCTGCTTCGAGGAGAACGAGACATGTAAACGACAGACTGTAGCCTAAAAAAGTTTGTTGTGATGTTTCAAGTTAGACAGTGATAGCCCAGACAAGACAATTTGTCAGCTGCAACTTCACATTTTCAGGTTTTCCCTTAGACACAACACACACCTTCTCCAGCTTGCAGGATTCTTTGAGGCACAGTGGTGTTTGAATATCGAACAAAGATTGCAACAGTTCCCTATTTGTTCTGTGATAAATACATGCTCAGAGCACACGTCAGGGTTTCTGGGCTTAAATCCATACTGAGGGTTTACCCTCTCCTGATTTGCTGCTGCTGCTGTTGCTGCTGCTTCCTCCTCCACTGCTGCCTCCTTTCCCATGCCTCACTCGATGTTTCCGCTCTTTCTGAGGCTGAGGCTGGAGCTGCGGCTGGGCCTGGATAATGTTACTCTGGGGCTTGTCGTCCTGGTTATCTCCGAGCTGCTCCTCTGCCCGGTGCTGCTGACTGTAAGCCTGGATGGCTGCTTCCAGTTGCTCGTGAGCTTGCTGGATCATGTCTTTATTAAGAGCCACTCGGGCTTCTCCTCCTGTGGGAAAGTTGTCTTCGTTGCTGCCAAACTGCTGCTGCTCTTCCTGGGCGATGTTGGCCCTGTTCTGCTTGCATGCCATCTTAGCATTGCTAAGGTCCGTGTAGGGCATCTGCTCTGGTTTTACAACAATGTTGTACCCAGGCGGAGCCGACGGAGTGTTCCACGAGAAAGGGTAGCCCACGTAGTCTGCAGCGCCATCTCCCCCCACCCCTCCTTCAGAGCCTGCCTCAGGCCCTGTCCCAGCAACAGAGCCCTCCACCCCACCGCTGGTTCCCAATAACCCCAACTGGTACTCATCATCCTGAGGCGGGCAGCGCCGGCGTCGCAGGATGTCACAGATGGAGCCTATGCCCAGATGGAGCATCTCCCAAACATTGAGCGTGAGGCAAAGGACAGTGACTCCGTACATGATGCGCAGAAAGATGGTTTTCTCTGTTGGCCGTGAAACGAAGCAGTCGACACTGTGGGGGCAAGGCTTCCCCGAGCACACAAACACTGGCTTCACACGGAAGCCATACAGCAAATACTGGCCTGCCAGGAAGCCTGCCTCGAGCAAGGTTCTCGTCACCAGCTGCATGACGTAGACCCGCATCAGTCCCTCATCTCGGATACGCTTACGGCCATCGTGTCGGATCTTGGGTCTAGGCGTTGGCTGCAGCGGATCTCGTGGCCTTTTTGGTGGTTCGATCTCTGGCACCTCATAGATCATGGGATCATCTTCCTGATCCTCCTCGGTCTCCTCTATGCCTCGGTGCTGTCGAGCGCCGAAGCAGATTTTCCTGGGCTTCCTGTGCGTGTAGCCCCCTCCTCCAGTTCTGACTCCGACAGATCCACCCTTCGGATCATCTAATCGTGCAATTTTGTTGACGGCGTAGCCCATGTACATGAGAGAAGGCATTGCGACCAGGATGATTTGGAAGACCCAGAAACGGACGTGAGACAGAGGGGCGAAGGCATCGTAGCAGACATTCTCACAACCAGGCTGGCCCGAGTTGCAGACAAACTTGCTCTGTTCGTCGTAGTAGATGGACTCCCCCCCGACAGCGGTGAGAACGATGCGGAAGACGATGAGCACGGTGAGCCACAGCTTCCCCACGAAGGTGGAGTGGTTGTGGATCTCCTCCAGCAGCCGCGTGAGGAAGCTCCAGCTCATGGTGTCGCTGGACAGTGGGGCAGACAGTGTCCCTCTCTCACCTGCTCACAGACTCTGCAGAAAGTAAAGAAAGGGAAAGGGGGATAGAGAGAGAAAAAAGTGAGCTTCTTCAGAATAGCTGAAGTATTTTAGCATCTACAAAGATTTGTCTAAGTTCTTCTGGTAAGACCTTAATCCCAGGGGGCATGACTCCTGCGTGTTCAGCAGAAAAACGTGAAAAGGGGTGACATAATAATCGAGTTAATTAAAATGAATGTTTCCGTTTGAACTCAGGCTGTCAATACAGCCATAATTTGCTCTGTTGCTCCTCGCAGCTCAAACACCCAGGGTGGAATCAGCTCAGTACCACAGAGAGGTTGCCGTCAAGTTTGGGCTTTTTAGGGAATTAGCAGACCAAACAGGCTTGAAAGAGGATGTCAGTATTAAAAAACCCCAATGAGCAGCACTGAAAAGGGAGCGAAATAATCCAAATAGGGAATTTGCTATCACCAAATACACACACACACACGTATTATTTAACAGCCTATCTCTTTTAGAAGAAATAAATCCTCTTAGTGAGCCTTCTTCGGTATGAGGTGCAGTTTTCAGGATTGTGTTAAACTTTACTGGTTTGTTCTGATTGGGAGGTAGAATGGCATTGTGCTCCAAACTGGAGTTTCAGATGAGGGATACGGTGCCTATGTAGGTTAGGTTGGGGCTCCAGGCAGTCCATCCACACCAGTGGAATCAGCAGGTGGCCGGGCACAAACCGCTGAAGCGGGATTTCAGACAGCAGACTCACATTAGCTCAGGCAGTGGAGCTGAACCCAAACACTGCCATCCCTCAGGGAAGCTTTTGGGATGAATATGACACCTTCACAGAACTTTCCTTCTTGTGTAGGAGCAATAACGCATGGCTTATTGTCATCTCGACTGAGGGGAAAATCCAGCCGTGAATACTAGCTTAGGTTAGGGTTTCAAGGGCTTCCAGGACAATATCCTTACCAAGCAGGTTGAGAGCTTAGAGCGGCAGAAAAGAGGGGAAATCACGCCGAAGCAGATGTGCAGGAGCTCCCAGCCCCCTGCTTTGTATCTCCAGTAGGAGCCGAGGGGGCGGGAATGTTTTGAAAAGAGCTTGCGATAAAACATGCGTCCTGTATTGATCACTCTGACCATATAAGGACATGCCTGAGACACAGGAGGGAGATGCTAGGACTCCTTCCTGAGCACGCACACTCAACTATGTGAGAGTAAAACAACATACTGTGCAATCTGACAGTCAGAGTGCGAAGTTCCTGGGAAAGCCGGAGCGTCTGTGACCGACATGTATGAGTAAGCAGGACATGGCTGGAGCAGAACAAGAGGCCCCCACAAGCATGGGTCATACAAGTGTCCTTCCACAGTCGAGTTTTGTCAGACTTTCTCAAATTACATCACCGCATTTCTGGGCTCACTGGCTTCATTACTCCTCCTGTGCTGCACAGTCTTCCTTTAGTTAACAATATCCAGATTCACTCACAGACAAACAGGCGGCTGCAATGTTAGAACTGCTGTAGTGTTTATTGTACAGGACAGTAGGGGGTTTCTTCTGTTTTCCTGTTTGATTTCTACTATATTTGTTCAAGGATTATAATTTCAATTATTAAATCATAGGAAGTGTTTTCCTCTGTTTACTGTTGGTAAAATAATAGAATCAATGGACAGAGCTGTTTTCTATGTGCAATTTGATCTTTTCACAGTGGCAAATATTTGTCACATTTGATCTCATACTTACTGACTATTACTGTCCAGCTGCTGTCATCTCTGTGCTGTTCAGATGGAGATTCATTAAAAATGAAAAAGTATATATTGCGAACATAATTGTTCACATTACTTTGCCTGTTACCACCACGGGGCACATAGAACACATAGTTTATCCCTGACTAAATCTGCAGGGGCTAAACTAAATGATGGCATGATGATAATAGAGGGTCGGATTTTTTAGTTAATTTTGAGATTGTGGCAGAACAAAATGACAGCAGCAGTATCCCTGATAGTCTGTAAGGCCTGTAAAACAAGCACGCCATGTCTTTTCTCTGAAACTTCCCATCATTTACTTGTTGACACTTTGACCTTCCATCGGGTCGAATTGCTCCCCATGCAGCCCCAATACTGGTCATTCACTTATCAAAGCATGCAAACATGTAGCTTTCATTTCTGAGGATGTCCACAAATGATATTTCTGGTAAGCAATGCAAATTACAATAAAAGATATAAGTACATGCAACTAAAATGTATATTGGTCCTTGGTCCTAGAATCCAAAAAATATTTTAGTTATAATATTTATGTAATAATGGATTTATTTTCCATTGAGCACAGTGATCATAAGAAGTGATCTAGCTCCAGATACTAATTTTGATGAGAGGAAAATGCTTTAAGAAAGGAAGTTTGTTGAAGCTAAAGGTTTTGTGCAGTCATCACACAGAGACTGTGAATGGGGAAGCACTTGAGAAAACTTGTGGATGGTTTAATTTTGAAGAGTTATCGTTAAAAAAGTGACAACATTATATATTCAGTGTGTGATAAAAAACACACTGACCAAGAGATCTGTTGCAAGTAGAAGCCCTGCACTGAAAATGTAATTTATGTTCTATAGAAGGACTGGCAATCAATACTTGTAGTTTACTGTACATATATTAAAGCAGAATTTTCCTCATGAGAGTCTTTAAGGTTACAGTAAGCTCATTTTCAGTGACTCAGTCTCCAAATTCAGCTAAAATTTTATCAGTTGATTGTTTGATGCTCTATCAACAGAGTTCTTGCTTTTCTATCAATCAGCTAAAACTACTTGCATTTCTATTTGTCAGAAAACATTAAATTATTTATCTTTTCCCCACATATAAATTATCATCTTTGAGGTAACCAATAAATACAGTTATCAGATTAAATGCAATGAAATGAAAGGTGCAACAAATCCCTTTGAGGTTGACGTTAATGTAACAACTATTCATTCATGGCAGCGGCCATGTAAAATGTAAATACTGTATCATGGACACATTTGATATAGGGATTTCTTAATGTTCTGTTGAATTTATACAACATGTTTTTAAGCAAATAAAGAATTTTTGGTGTATTTTGTTCTTATGTGCTTCGTGCGCCTCCTACTCTGGATCACAGTTGCCTGAGTTTAATAATCCTGCATTTTCAGCCCCATATAGCCTGGCATTTTGCCTTCTCATCCGATTTATGTCTGCAGGAGCTAGTGGGGCAGTTAGGGGTAAGAAGCTGACTCTGTGGATTAAGTTACCACTGTGAGTCAGCCTCCTGAATTGCACCACACAGACACAGCAGGCAACCGCTCTGTCTGTTGCTTTGATATAGAAAATGAACAGCAAAGTGGTGGAAATTATGCCACACTAGGAAATGTCAAAAAGAAACCATTTTTTTTCAAGTCGAGAAAAAAAAACCAGTTGAACTTATGTAGCCAGAACTGTACAAGGTCACAGTTCAACAGAACTTGTGAGTGAAATCTGAAATCAGGATCTTAGGCACTGACTCAAACAGCCAATGCTCCATATACAGTCGCCATCACTGCGGGAAACCCCTCAGTTGTTGGCTTTAATCCCTCTGGACCCCCAGAGCGTGCCAGATGCAGCACACAGACTCCCATGGGCTGATGCACTCACACGTGCAAATGCCTCAAAAAACATGAAGAGTAAAGTCACAATGTCCCTGCATGCACAAGCTGCATGACTACCCGGAGCACGGCGCCGAGGTTAGCTGAGGTGCTCCTTATTCACTGTAGTGACTCATCATGGAACGTGCTGCAACAGCTGCAGGGGCTGAAGAGCATGTGGAAGAACACCAGGAGAATGAGCCCATGATGGGACAAACCGAGACCTGATCAGAGCACGCAAGACTGCAGGTATGTGGGACTGGATTGCATAACTGCGACATGTGTTTGTGTTTGTGCAACATCTGGGGGACTCCTTCGCTGCAACAGATGAAGGTAAAAAGTGACAGTTTGTGAATTCCCAAGTGGTTCAGTGCCATTAAATTTCTCTCTGCGAGCTTAAAAACTCAAATGAAGTGGTGCATTTAAACGTTAAACATGACATTTAAGTTACTTGTTACTCAGAGAAAGCCTGCAGCTTTCTTTGCAGCGCAGTGCAACTAAACATTTAACAGTAAATGTGGATGCAACATCATAAGCAATGGTGCGGTTTTATCTGTGAAAGCAGGAAATATTCTGTAGTTCTATCTTAGAGGCAAATGTCTGGCATGGCGTGGAAAAACCTTTGAAGAAGCAGTTTTAAGATGCATCTTTGCACATTTTGTAAACCCACACCCCATTTTATAAATATTTTTGTCAAGACTTGAAGGTTGAGGCCATGATGACGTGGACTAGTGCGAGATAACGAAGTTAAGAGATCTTCATTCAGACATCTTAGAGACAACATTTTTCCTAGTTGTTGCTGAATGCTTGATGAAGATTGTTTAACTGTCTTGATGTTGCTTATGAGATGTCCACAGAAAACATAAATTTGTCTGACTGATTGTTTGATGAGTTTATGTAAGACTAATAGATTTATTAGCCTGTAGTTGAACTTTAATCAAGTTAAGCATAGTAATGTGTATATTTATAGACCAATTAAACATATTTAACAGCCTCATAACAGTATTTTTATACAGAACTTGAATAACTATGTGGTTACTATATTTATAGACATCTAAATACTGATATTAAGCTCTTTGTTTTCTCAGACAGGTGCATGCAGGAATGAATGTTTAAGCTCCCATCCATCAGTCTGTTCATGACAAATAAATCAGGAGACCCTCCAGATAATAATTTCCTTACTCTGCCTCATAATACTGCTAATGGTCAATGAGATCTCTTTCAGTGTTTTTAAAGTGACTGTAAAGATCGTAAGTCTGATGCAGTAAAAGAGACCACCGGCACCTTCTTCAGCCAAGATTGATTTGGCTCAAGATCCTGCAGATTTGCTGTTGGACTGCTGCCTTTAAAACACTCCTCGTTTACGTTCTACAATTTTTTCTAATTGTGATTTCCTCCTGCCGTTGCAGCTTTTAACGACGGACTTGAACTAACATTGCCTTCTTTATCCTTTGCATCTATTCGACTAATCTGCTCTAAAACACCCACTTAAAAAGCATCCTTGGATTTATTCCGTAACAACACCATAAGTATTACAGCCAACTCAACAACCCTCCGCTCTGCGGATAAGAGACACTGAAGAGAAAGAGGGAAAAAAAGACACATGCTAAATCAACACAGAGCTGGCACATGAGGAAGAGGTTAATGGACTTGGATTGCACTTTTTATCTCTTTTTACAGCGATATCATAAAAACTGACTTTATTTTTTTTTATTTTCAAAGAAAAAAATATATCAAAGCTCGTCTGTGATAATTGTTTGAATTGAGCAAATTTCTATCAGGAAAAAAGTAGGAATCTAATTCTGCACTTCAAAGTAAGAGCAGTCAGCCATGACAGGGCTGAGCCGGTTGTTTATCTTCTGTCACCAAATGAACTTCCCACCTGTTAACTGAGACGCCTTGAAAAGGTTCACCTGATTAAATATTTGCAACAGAATTTTCTGCCAAAGGAGAATCTATGGACCCAGAAAGGAATCTAAAGTTGTGTATGGCTGGCAAAAAAAACAAGAAACGTGAATCTTTCCAGATGACTTGTAGAGGTGTTTGAAGCTGTCTTTGCTTAGTGCCTGAGTGAGCAGATTTTATGTCTTTTCTGAAAAAGAGACTTTTCTATATGATGTTTTTTTTCAAAGACTGGTCAATACTTTTAATAATTAACTGTAAAAAGATGGAAATTCAGGCACAATATTGAAGGTTTAGCAAGCTGTCAGCATCACATTAACACATGAAAAACTCCCCATACAAGAAAACTCCTCATAGCACAGTCAGTTTAATTTTTCTATTACATCCAAAGATAATTTCATAATTCACCTGAAACATTATCATCTTATTTTAGGCGAATGAAAGTCAAAGTCTCAGAGAGGGAGAAAAAAAAGACAACTTTGCTTTTTGCTCTCCCTCTGTCCTTCCAGCAGCATCCTTCGGCTTCACCGATGCCACCGTGTCCTCTCCCGCACACACCAAACAAATTTGCTCACACAGTAGCTGTCCTAACATCTGTCCATTATAAGCTCCTGACTCACATACGGGTTAAATCACAACTGTTTTGCTGGTAGAGAACTCCATATAAACTGTCAAATTTCTACTACATGAAGGTCACTGAGATCGGTTTTATCGGTTCGCAGTATGAGTAGTGTCTTTTCCTAATATCAAGGGCTTGGATAAGCTCCTTTGTTGGGCGTGCAGAGATATTCAAATCATCAAAAAATAAAAATAAATCCAGCGTGGCTAAATCTGGAATCCTTATCAACGTTTTCTCCTCATCTTTTTTTCTTCCTCAGCAGTGACTCTGTTCAAAGAAGTTCCTAAAGTGATTAAAAACACGCATGCCAAGAGTAACTTTGCATCAAGTTCACACACGGAAGGTTATTACAAATGTTAATCACACCCATTTGATAGTCTAATCTTTACCAGATTGTATGGCGCATGTTTCTACAGAGATACACACGCAAAAACACAGACTTTAAACGTACTTGCAGATTGATCAACGTATGCAGCCATGATACAAAAATAAACTATGAATTCCAAAGAGATGAGAAAGTGCACCCCCCTGTTTGGGCCTCACGCTCTTCAAACATGCAGCAAAAGTCATAAAATGTTAACATAAAGTCAAATCAGACTGAATCTCACAAGTGACGATCAAACATGAACTCTGGCCTGTGAGGCAGTTTGATGAGGAAGTCTCAGTCCTTCATTAATGGTGTCCGAAGGGAAGAAACACAAACATTAACCGGTTCCATATGTTACAGGAAGAATCTCCGAGGCGGCAGCCACCGTCTTGTGTGCATCTGTTCCTTTTATTCAGCTCCATGCAGGGTAAAAATGATCTGAAAACTACCTTGTTAGCAGAGGCAAAGAAAGATTGAAAGATTGTAAAAAAGCTCAGGAAGTTATTGCACTGCTGCCTTACCGTGGAAATGTATCAAAGGCGCTTTTAGCTGCGTAGAAATAAGATTTAATCACTTATTCAAACAACAAAACGAGCAAATTAAAGCGCTAAAGCAGCATACTCACGCTCCTGCTCTCCCAGGTGCCAGGTTTGTGTCCTTTCTCTCTGAACATGAGGCCCCCCATCTCTGTCTCCTCAGCCCTCTCGGTCCCATTTACATACTCGTTACCTCAGCTGACTTCAGTCAGCCCCTGACCTAAAACCAACATCAGCATCTTGACAACAAAAACTCAAAACAAAAACCTAACCGCTCGGCGGCCGTCCGCTCATCAAGAGCCTCAGTGTGTGTGCTTAACCAAGCATGAGCTTCTCCTGAAAGGAAGACGAGTGAGGGAGGCAGAGCATCTTGCCTCTCTCCCTGTGGTACTCACAATGGTCCTCACTTACGCCCTCATCCTCTGCAAACTGGGTCATGGTTGGGGGTGGTGATGATGAAAAGGAGGTGATGGGGTTTTTAATACCCCCTCGGCTGGGCAAAGGGAGGGAGAGTCTGGGACTGACAGGCAGTCGGAGCTTTGGGAGGGGAAGGATCTGTTCCGTTTGGAGGTAAACACAATCCAACTTAGTGACTTTATGAGACCTCGGGCCACCTGAGGGGAGAGGACAAGGATTTCAAGAAATAGTAAGAGTGGTAATTAGGAGACTAGACTTCATACTTTTTAGATGATTCTTAACTTGGCAGAGAGAGGAAACTCTATGAAAGGAGCTTGGGTGTGTTTGTGTAACAAGGATATCAGTGAGAAAGTAAAAGCTGCTACCAGAGCCTCTGTCACGGAGCGAGAGCTTTACAGCAGCCTCTTTCGGTGTGACCTCCTACAACAAAAAGGAATGGAGCTAATAGGAAATGTGTGGAGAAGCCAATGTTTGAATTTCTGTCTTTGTCACATTTTATAAAACTTCATGAATGCCTTCCAGGAGAGAAGGAAAATGTGCACTCTAAATGCACATGGGAAGGATATTGCATCTCAGCTCCTTCCCACAGATGGGATGCAGTGTAAGATGTGAAGCAGAGTGCAATAATCTAAACCCAATATTTAATTGAAAATAGGACAAAGAACAATTTTCAAATGGTACAGCTTTTGGTCTTCATCCATTTTAATTTCTTTCTAGCAATATAGTTGCAAATATTTGATACAGGGGCATGAGCTTCATCACTTCTTCCAACAACACGTGGAAGTTTAGAACTGAGGAGTCCAAATGGGCTGAAATCAAACTTTTCCTGTTCCTGCATGATACATAACGTCAGCTGCTCAAAATGTAAAAGTCTAAACCTCAGAAAGGCAAATTTAGCACCTGAACTCTTTAAAGAAGTTGAGTATTGGTTTGTTTTAGGAATGAATAAGATTGCTGTATATGTTGTTCAGTATTACTGACACTCAGATGCATAAGTTACAAAAGCCATGTGCAGATATTCCCATCCCGGATGAACTTGCTGATAAAATTTGGTACCTTTCCTCCAAAGAGGATGCAGAGTCCATAAGTTGAAGACACAATTTCATTAATTTGTAGCTGTCAGACCACAGAAAAGTTCTCCACTTCAGTTCCTCTCGGCTGAGCTTGGGATGTATCTGCATCTTGTTTATGTTTTTGTGTTTTATGTTTGTCCGTGTCTGTGTTTCATATGGTGATCTTCGGGTCTGCAGATCACAGTGAGTAATCATTGGTCCCAGCATTTTTCTTTCTTTAAATTTGGTCAAATAAATCAAAATTTCAATCAAACGTTTGCATTGAGTAAAGCGTCTTGATCCATGTGGTCACAGATGGCTTCATGCTCTGGGTCGCCTTATGTACTAAATCTGCTGTTCTCCTTTACTTCTGAAAAACTCTCTGGCAAGCTCCTTTTTCTTTTTTTGTGTTATTTCCAAAAAAGGTTCTGTTTCTGCCAATTAACCAGATTTCCCACCAGAATTTAATTTAATTTAATTTAATTTGACAACTTTATAAAGTATCCGAAAGTTTTTAAAGATTTTTTTTCTGTGTGGTGGCTCAGCCAACTTCTTCCTTCAATCCCTACTGGATTAATGACATATTTCTAATTTTACCTTAGTTTGCTGGGATAATCTGTTCAGACACTAAAATGTTGTAGCTTTGTAGTTTTTTGATTACCTGGCGGAGGTGGAAAAGTCCTCACTTGATACGTCCTGCTCATATTCAGCTTACATTAATGGGACAACCAGGTAAGAGATTTGTGCTCATGTTAAAATGTAATAACGTACAAACTGACATACTGCTTTCTTTCTTTGAAAAAGACCTCAAGGAAGAGAAAAAGACAGACAAGCTGGTGACTATAAATGAATCTTTAAAAAAACATCGCTTCCACTCATTTACAGAGTTGCAAAAACATGCTGAGAACTGTGTGAATTTCAACCATTTGTAATCTTTCAGCCTCTGCATGGCCTCCTCACTGCTTCACACTGTCCCCTACCTCACACCTTCTGATAAAGTCACGATCATGCAATGCTATGAACAATGAAAGATGTTCTTTTGATATTGTCCAAATCCACTCAAAACTGGTGGCTGCTCAAATTAGGACTGCCTATCTTAGCCTCTTTTCTTATCTCTCTCCTCGGAGCAGACCAGCAGCTATCACCAGATTTCACACTCATGCACTGCCGACATCCTCTTTAAATTCATATCATGTCACATAAAGTCCACGGTTTATGCTAAATACATTTCCTTTAATGTGCAGCTATCAAACTTTTTGACATAAATGTGAAACTGATGAGTGTGTAATCGCAGCATTGACCATAACCTAATCGTCCTGATCCTGATTTTTCCTTTGATGGAGTTTTAGAATATTTTCTTCATGAGATATGTTGTTAGTTTTGACAGTAATGATGATTATTATCAGCACAATTGACTTCATAGATAGAGGCAAACTTTATATCTTCCTATATGATAATGAAATGTGGAAGGGGGGAAACCTCAGTGTTAGAGCATACAACTGCAGATCAAGAGGTTTCCAGCTCAAATGTGGCAATAAACATATGCTTTATTACTTTGAACCAGTTGCTGCTTTGGAAGACTCTTAATTATTTTCTTTCATGTGGAATGGCATTAAAATCAGATTAAATAGAGGAAATATCTTCTTTTGTTAGAGAAAGATCCAATCAATGCCACAGAATTTCCAATGGAAATGCTCTACTAATGTTTCGGCTGTTGTTAGGGGGCAAAGAGAGAGGAAGGCTAACATGAAAAAAAACCTGTTTGTTTTATGTAAATTTGTACACAAGGAGAGGTTTGTGGGAATAGATAAACAAAGTGAACTTTCTTAATTGAACAATCAATTTTCAGGTTTGCTCAAAGTGTCTAATATGTCCCTTGGACTCTATCTAGATTGCCACTTTAAAGGCCCTTTCCTTAACATTTTTACCTTAAAACACTATTATGTTCATTACTGGAGCTGTCTCATCCTGTGAAACCATACTGTACAACTTACTACTATTACTGTCATTTAGCAGACGCTTTTAGCCAAAGCGACTTACATTTGAGAGAACAACACAGGCAAGAAATCAAAGAGTAGGATGCAGCATGAACAGGTGGACTGCTGGACTTTGATGTAGTTATGTCAAGCCATGATAAGATCTGTTGAGCTTCAACACTTCCCTTATCATCTCCTCAGCAAGAGAAACAGACCCATCTTCTATTAAATTAAAGGTGATAACACTTACCTATGATTCCTTCCAACTGTACTGATCCTGAAGCCCAGTTATTTTCAAACTATCAAAGTGTTTTTAATTAATATGAAATAGTAATTCCTCTCACCTTCTCTCTGACCATTTTTCATGTAGATTACGAAAGAATTATTATGAAAGGTAATATAGAGTTATTTTTTTGTAACTATTAAACCGTTTCCTCTGCTTTTGGAGATGTAACCTCATTTGCAGGGACAATGGTCGAAGCAGCTTGGCTTTCTGTGTGTCATTGGATACAAATGCAAAAATTCACCAAAAATGGGTTAACCAATTGCCTTAATATGGAAAAGTAAATCTATTGATATGCTGATAATGACCTTCTCTGGTAACAAAACTAAAACAAATTCAGGAAAAAAGATGATAGAATATAATAGCTATGAATGGTAAGACAATGATAAAACCTTTACCTACTCCACTTATTCAAACTTTGACTTAAGAACGCTATAGTGTTGTGACATGAGATACACAATATTTGAGAAATTGCATGGCCCGTGTAGACGAGTCTTTCATAACCAAGAAATGAACTGAAAGTAGCGACTGGGATGAGAAAGATACTGTTCAGCACTGAAAACAACATGGACCAGGAAAGTGGCTGCTCTGATACATTTTGCAACATGCTATTTTAAGAAAGAGGGGGTATAGCTCAAAGAACTGCAGATCAAGAGGTTTCCCAGTCCAAATCTAGGTGCCCCCCTCTCTAAATTTAGGAAAAAAAGATTTAGAGCACACATGTGACATTGTTGGCTGCTATTTATAGAGTTTACACAACAATATTAAGATGAATCCCATGTGTATAAATAATAACATATGCTGTCAGTTTTGAGTCATGAGGATTGTGTCATGCTGTGTTGTAAGAAAAACATACACCACAGCAGCAGTTTCAGTGCTTAGCGTGAAAAGCAACTTATCAACAGTTGGGGTTTAATAAGTCTTCCTACATTTGGAATTCTGAGCCCATATAAGCAGCGTTCACAAACTCTGCGTATACATGCATGCCATAACACTGACGGCTCATAGATGGATTGAGGAGATTGGAAAAGCTTAACTCCCATAATCCTTACTGCATAAACCAAACTAATTTGGTTAATTTTTTACACTCTATCGTCTATGCAAACATCAAAGCACTTCACCACGAAGCTAAGAGTGACAAATTTGTCAGCTGGCTTCCTATTATTATTTTCCCAACACACTTCCACTCAGGCCATTAAGTAGATCTCAGATTTTTGTGACAGACTGACAAGTGGCTGTAATTAAGACAGTTCTGTCATCATTTCATTAAATTACATTGGAAAGTTAAAGTTGAACTTCAAGAAAAAAAAGTATCTCTTATGATGATAAAGTGAGATTTTGGACCCTTTCTTGTCATGCCATTTAAAAGATTCACATTTATGACAAAAACATTTAATGTAAATGGTAATTTAAGAAGCCAGAGACAGCTATAAGAGCAACAGAGATGAATAAATAGCTTGATATTTTGCTGTAGTGATCATTGGAAAACCATTTTACCCAGTGGGCAAAAATCACATCTTCTTAATGCTGTTCGATCACTTGTTTGCACAGATGCCGTAAGGATCATTTAATTCTGTGTATGAATTTGAAAAGGTCTCACTGAAGCATTGAGAATCAGTGGGTCCATTCACATATACACAAATACAACTTATTTGTAGGCGGTTGAAAGGATGAAATAAATATTTCAAATTTCAAATCATACTATATATAACTACATAAAAATACGGCTATTATTATAATGAGTTCTTTTCTTATCATGTCTACAAAAGGCACAGGGGGGTATAGCTCAGGGGTAGAGCATTTGACTGCAGATCAAGAGGTCCCCAGTTCAAATCTGGGTGCCCCCTTTCTATTGAGGTGGCATAGATAATAAGCAACACCTGTGTAAAAACAGATATTTGGCTGGAGGTGGCAGTGGTGGCAACATATAGTAAAACAATCAAAATGAGTCATGAAGAGTCTGTAAACAGTGTCACTCTTCACAGTGTGTCACATTGTCATTTTGTTCCGATTGCTGGGCCGGCGTTGGAACGCAGAGCTGAAGCACAGCAGAGAGAGCTGGGATGGGAAAAAGCTCTTTGTCTTCCTCTTAGTGTTGCCAAGTTCTGATTCAATAAAAATAAGATTGTAAAAACTATCATATAATAATTTTAATTTACAATAAAGCTATCATGTGGCACATCCATCAGGAAATAAGATTGTGATTAGAGGCTATAAAACATTTTTTTAAAATTCACTGAATAACAGCAGACTTGAAATGTCCCTTTTACATTCCCTTTTTTGGCTGGAAAATTTGAATTTGCCTTTGTAGTCACAGATCATTTCATGGTTGGCTCAGAGAAGTCCTTAATTATAGTTTTTTAAAGAATATATAGGACATGACTTGTCTTGAAGTGGGCAGTCTTCATAGATTAGCTGTAAATTAGTCATGGGTTCACTAAAATGAACACTAACAATTACTTTATATAATTAAAGGATTAAACAGTTGCCTGTAGATTGGAAGATCCTCTCATACCATCACTTCTACTCAGACAATCATATTTTAATATGGAGACAAAATGTTAACACAATATTCTGCGAGGCAATATTAGCTCTAAGGTTTGTTCACTGATAAAACATCAGGAAGACTTTCGTCCTTTTCATTGGAATACTTCCTCAGAACAACAAAATGATTTATTGAAACGACAGTGCAGTGACCAGTGAGTTCATTTAATGTAATTTATTTAAAACCTTGAGAGAGGATTTAAAAGCTATGGAACATGCATGAGAAGAATCCTGTGGAGTATTTAGTGGAAACTTGAAAGTGGAAACTTGAAAGTTTTTAGAACTTCCAAAAACAAGCTGTAAAGCAAGATCAGTCATGTGCTTTTTGAGACATTTGAGACTCTATAAAAGCTGACCATACATTAAATACAAATCGAAAGTTAGATTTATATGTGGTGAAAGTAATCAGAGGGGACACCCAGATTTGAACTGGAATCTTTTTGATCTAGTCAAATGTTCTACCACTGAAGTATACTCAGTACTATAGAGGTAGGGGTTGGGGCAGTATCAACAGAGATGTATTTATATCTTTTCAAGTTATAAAAGCAACAGCATCCATCCACCTGAAGCAGCCCCTAACCTTTCAAATTTATCTGTGTTGGTCTGCAGAGCATAACAATTTCACACAAAAAACTTATTCAGTAATGGTTAGTTTAGGGTTTGACCTAAAAAAACCACACAAGATTTGCTGGCGACAAATCATCTGAACAGAGTGTTGCCAAATTTCCTTAGTAGGTTGTCTCATACATAGCTAGTGAGATAAAAATTCAGAATTTTTTACCCAAAATTGTCCTTAGGGGTTAATTACCAGATTATATCTGAGTGACAGTTTGGTTGTGCAGATGATCTGGATTATTTGCACTTTCACAGAAATGCTTCATTTTTAACTAACGGATGAGGCATGTCAGCTTGAGGACCTCATGATCTGTGGTTATGCATTCTACCATTAAGAGATAGATCACTTTGTCCTGATAAGTAAATGTTAAAGAAAGAATACCATGAGTGAATGCACACTGTAAATAGTGTTACACATTAATGAACAAACCAATTATACCAAGCAGAATACATTGTTTGTCATTAGTAAAACCATTTAGTGCAGTAATTAGTCATCATTATTCATGTGGTCTTAATTAAGCTCCAACTTGCACAAAGACTGATTTTAAAAAATGAGTTATGTTCATCCCTTTACAATTTTAGAATAAAATGTTGCACAATTTGCATTGAGGTTCACTGTGAGGGTGATGTATCGCTAGGTCACAAATGGAAATAAACCCTTAATTTCCCTCTTAGAAGCAATGCCTTTCCTGGAAAAAGCGAGCCCTTGTTGATGTTTATCTGCAGCGAGAAGAAAATTAATCAACAGAGGGTGATAGAGGCTCAATGCACATGTTCATTATCATATGCAAATATGCGGCTTAGACATTCAGAGGCTTATAAGTGTGCAAACATTTGGCTGGTTAAATATTTGCAGTTCAGAGAGAACTTGCTTTTTTGACTCAGTCAGTCTGTCAGGCTTTGTTGGTATAATTCATTGTCAAACAGGGCTGAAACGACAGATAACGCTCGCACAATATGTAACGGGGAGAAGCTAAACGGCAGATGGTTTTCATTTTGGAAAGATTCCTGGTTTTCTGTTCAGTGTATAAGGCACATATGAGTTATTCTGTTATGTTTGACTTGCACTTGCAAACACTGAGTGAATCCATATTTTTTAGAGGATAAATCCTCAAAAGGTTTTGTGTGTCTCCATCACGTCTGCATCAGCAGTACGGAGGTGTACTTTGACTCGCGCTTTGCTGTAATAAGTCTTATTTAACTCACCAGCCCCAGATTAGATTCCCATCTGTAATTAGTGCAGAGGAGACGGGCAAACCTGAGGTCAACGGACACGCAAGTGTCTTCCTGAGTACGTTACACATAATCATGTGCACCGAGACACTCGCACACGTGTACTGTAAGCACTCCGCTGCCATCTCCTCAGGCTCAAACTCACCTGCAAACTCTGAGACTCATTAGAGTACAGATGGAGGAAGAGGAAGAAGGAGCTGAGGGATGAAGAGCTGAAAGATGAATGAAGTGTGGCTGAATGAAGACAGGTATGTGCGTCCAGTGTGTCGACTTAGTGGGAGAATACATCACAGGATGAATTCCAGGTAAATACGTCGCAGTAACTTAAAGGGCATGGGTGAAGTTAAAGGTGCTCCTGAGGAAAAAAAGCCATACTCAGATTGTGTAAATGTGTCTGTATGTGTGCGTGCCTGTGTGTGAGTCAGGCTAAGTGTGACTCACTATTAGATATTTCTTGTTGTGTCCTCATGCATGGATGGAGCATATTTAAAGAGTGTGTGTTTGTGTGTGTGTGTGTAGACCCTGTTTGCCGTTGGTGACAGGTTTGCAGGGCAGAGGGAATTTGCGTGTGTGTGATCATGTTTGTCCAAACCTTCTGAATGTGAGCGCACTCTCACAGACTACTGTACGTGTGTTATTCATATTATTCATATTCTCCAGGGAAGTGGCCAGTCTTTCGTTACAGTGCATGTTCACTTCTCTGACGGATCTGTTCCTGAGGCGACTGCTGCTGCTAAATATCACACATCTGGATGCACAGTGCATGCTGTTCCCCTCCCATCCTGTGTCTTCTAAGACCCTGTTGCCATGCTAATAATATCCAACAAATCATACAGCATTTCACCTTGATGAGCCTTCATCTGAGGGGCTGTACAGCACCGGCTGGATTAGGGATGACTTCATTTGCTGAGCATCCCTTACAGGAGCGGAAAAGCTCGGCAGATGGATGACGGATAGGGCCTTCAATCAAGGCACAAGGTACAGTATACTACTGTATAAGGAGCCAAGGTGGATTCAAAATTACTGATACTCCGCCTGTTTCTACTGTGAAATGGGAACCGACCGAATGAAGACTATTCTTGGATATAACTCAAAATGATAAGGAAGTACCTAAACACTAGAAATATCAGCATATTTACTAAAGGGACACTTGTGAACAAAATAAGATTTAAATGTGACTTAAATTAGAACATGTACAAGTAAAAACAACCTGCTGCGTAAAAAAAGAGCAATTAAAGTTAGAAATAAAATGAACTTGAGCAAATGAGAAACTGAGAAAGAAAAATAGTATTAACAACTAGTAAAAACAAAATTATAAATTGAAATCGAAAAGTTACCATAATAACACAAAACACAAACCAAATAATACTGAAAATTAATTGTTTTATCTATCTTTCCACAGCAGGATGTCTTTACACATCTGTATTATATATAAAACGTCTCATTCCAGCCTGAAGTACAAATCAAACTCATACTGTAGCAGCATTCACCATTTCTACTAGCAGCTCTGCATCTTATCAGTTGCATTAAAACTCAGAGCAAACCCCAGGGAAGCATTTACAGTGGGAGTACACTCTCCAGAAATGTAATATACATATAATCTGTTAATGTAAAATATAAATGTCATAAAAGCAGTCTTAAAAATCATAAAATTTCATCTTTCTGCATGGCAACATCATGACTTGTCAATACCACACTGTAAACAGACAGATGGCATTTATTGGTCAGCATCTGCCCAGCTGCCTCTAACCAGTTATTGCTTTCTTACTGCGGCCGGTTTTTTAATATTCTTCGGGGCCTGATTTTCTCATTTCAAGGCTAATTTAGAATACATTTTTCTGTATTAAAAATGCATTTAAAAATGATAGAAATCCTCACATGGCTGCATTTTTGTCAGCTGTTTCACATTTAGTTAATTTATCTGTTAGACTATCTGACATCAGAATAAATAAGGCTGGGCTGAACTGTATGGGCTCGCTGCATTCATTGTCCCTGCCTGTGCGTCAGCGAAGGACTTTGGTAACCCACTTATGCAGCTGGATTTGCATTGAGTGAAGTGAAGCGAAAGATTTAAATGGCATCAGTCTTGCCATTAAAGCAAAGCAAAACATCAGACAAACAGGGACGAGTATCTCTCTCCATCTATCTTTATGTGCTTGTGTGTATGCAGAGGTTGGGGGGGGGGGGTTGTCCCTCGCCTCTGCTCAGCATGTGCAGCAGCTGCAGCTCGCAGCCTCCATCTACACTGTAGGGGCCACTCTGCAGCCTGAAAGACTGATAGGTACAAAGAGCAGAATGGTGATGAGAGATGGCTCGGAGAATAGTGCTGATGGTGTGTTTCATACACACTTGTTCATCTTATTCTGTTGAAATTCAACTTTCGGAAGCAGGGGAAAACAAAAGCCAAGCTTCTGGGTCAAGTATCAGAGCGGGCTCAAAAAAAGGGGCCCTTAGGGACTGTTTTTGGATGAAGGGATCACAATGGTAATGCAATCATGAAAGCGTGTGTCCATTTCACAAGTCCTAACCAGAGGGCTGGAAAATCTTGACCGAATTGGGAGAGAATAACCACCCCCTCCTCACTTCTTTGATTATTCACAATCCTCTACCATCACACAGCAAGAAAGAAGGACAAACAAACAGCAAACAAACAAAAAATGCCCAAAAGTTTAGTGATGCTGATGTGCCGTGCACACACATGCTGCAGAGAAAAGTCCTGCAAGCAGAGTAAACTGTCCTCGCAGACTCTAGAAACAAACAATGAGCCACATAAACATAAACACAATTCAACATGCTTGGCACCCACAGTCTAATGAGGCGAAATTAGAGTGCATGAATGGAGTTCCCTGTATCAGTCCATGGCAGCGAACGCTAAGCAGAGACAAAGAACTCACGCAACTTCCCATTTATACCGCGGCACCAAGGGCAGGCAGAAAATGGAGCTCACTCAATAGCTGGCTAACTGTATTGTGGCGTTATAATAACTGGAAGAGACCCCAGTAACTCACCATCCCCCTGTCTGAGTCCCTGAGGGCCTTCGCTTCCCGCCCACACAAATCCCAACTCAGGATCACCCTTCCACTAGCCTCCCTCTCTCTGCTACCACTGCCGCTCCCATCCCCCTCTCAACACCTCCACATCCTCATCATCACCATTCATCAAGGACCATGAGGACTGCCTGTAGCTCTTTACACATGACATAGACTACAATTCACTGGATGTGCATAATTATTTATTCCAGGAATAGTCAAAGGTCACAGCTAGCCTACATGGAGTCAGTAGGACAGCAGCCGGCTACGCCGAGCTCCTCATTCAGGTTAATATTTCTGTTTATTTCTAATGTATAAGCTACTAAAAATGAGAAAAAACAACAAACTGCCGTCACATTTCCTGAATCCTAATATCTTCCATTTTCTTTCTTTTTTCTGCCTAAAAATTTTATGTGTTCAACATAAGATCCCATCGGGCAAAAAAAGTGTGACATTTTTAGTCAGAAAGGCTATAAGCTTGAAAAAATAGTTATTTTTTGCTAAACTTAATAAATAAATAAATAAGCCTGTAGAACAGATTTGTAAAATTCAAATTGTCAGAAAGACACATCCAGGATTTTTCATCAGGAATAATACATGAAACAGATCATAGAAGAATGTCAAGATAGAAATCTGTGATTATTTTGGTTGTGACCTGTGAAATTAAATGTCCCTTTTTCAGATTTTGTGGTGGTTAGAATTTTTTTGCATTGAAATTCTATTTTTAACTAGAGCAGAAATATGAAATCTTGGTTATCAGTATTTTGGCTTTCATCCTATCAAATGTAAATTTTCAGGAGCATCAACGACTCCTGGAAAAAAGCGAGGATGAAAATGAAGAATATCATGAAAGTATTTTACAAATTAGGTATTCTTATTTTTACTATTTTTGGTAAGTGCTGCCAAGGTTCAAACCTCGGCTGGGGCCTCACTGTGTGGATTTGAAATGTTCTCCTTGTGCATATGTGGGTTCTCTCCGGGCACACAGGCTTCTTCCCACAGTCCAAAAACCTGCTCATTAGATTAATTGGTGATTCTTAATTTTCCCTTGGACTGAATGCACGCATGAGTTATTTATTGTTTCTGTTCTGGCCCTGAGATTGACTGGCAATCTATCCTGGGTGTACCCTGCCATGTGCCTTCAGGCACTTTATAGTATGTTCCAGGCCACTAAATCAGGTTTCAGGCTTTTAAACAAGTTGACAAATTGCTTTTTAACTAGTTCACTTTCTAACAAGTTGACAGCTACAAAAAACAAAAAAATCTATCTATTAGTGATATCTTTAATTTACTTATGGTAATAATCTCATCCTTCTTGTCCAGAGCTTTTCTTTAATTTAGTTTAGAGAGAGAATAACTACACAAGGGAATGTTTATGTTATTATGGAACAGCATAAACTCTTTTCAAACATTAGAGATGCACATCTTTTAAATTATATCATTCATTAATTCAGGCTTAAGTTACATTACAGATTTAAAGATAACATGATATTATTATCATATATTTAATATATTTAATATCAGCTGTTGCTGTTATCAAATGAGCTGTTGTGGTAAAAACTGTCCCTGGTAGTAAATGAATCATTTACTAAGTTTCATTTTCCATAAATCGTATATGTTGGTTTAAGAAGGGGGTGTAATTGAGCTGAGGGACCTAACATTTCATTTTTTCTCTTATGTAAGCTGGAGCTAAATTACGAACACTTGCTTTTAAGTCTGCTGGAGATAGGCCTATGGTATGCTTGGAACGTGGTGCAGAGATGAGTGTTCAAACACCAAGCTTAAGCACTTCCTGTTCCAACTCCGGATGCCTTCTGAAACAGTACATAACTTAAAGGCCACTTCTGCACTGTATTGAGTCTGACTGGAAGGCGGCTCTGCAGGGCCTGTTATGTATGTGTCTGTTGTGAGTGTCCATAGCAGCCGTTTGGAGGTAAACAGAGAGTAGATAACTGCCTTCACCTAAAAACAAAGGCAGTCCCAGACTGTAGTGAGGAATACGAGAAGGTATAAAAACTCATCCAGATAAAACGAGAGAGGCTGTTGAGAAGAAAAATCTGTCAAACTTTTCTGCGATACTTCTTATTAAAAATCATTGTGAAGAATGTTCCTTTCAGATCCAGTCATGCAGCTCTACAATGTTATATATTCATAAAGTAATATAAGGGCAGTTGTTGGGTTAAAGGTCAAAGCCCCATAAAGAGAGCCCAGATCGAGCCCTGCTAAAACCCAAGAAGTGAATGTAGACATACTATTGGTCTCTGCATAAATACTTGCTTTCTACTGGCCTGACATTATAAATGTAACGTCATAAGCACACTACCACCAATGGCTGCTAAAAGTGCTAGCTTTAGCTCCCCCATGCAAAAAGCATTGAATGGTCTCCATAGCTTGATTTAGCCCGCTGATCAGTCTGCTATACATGAGCTGTAATTAACCAGATATTAAACTCCAAATAGACATATCTTAGCAAGCTCTGCTCTTGTTGTTTCAGGTGGAAAGGGTTTATGTTTTCAGCTTAGCACGGGAAAATGATAAAAAACAGAAATGTCAGTTCACTTTTAATTTTTTTCTAGGTTCCTGCTTTTCTAGAGAAGCTGAAATGTTACAGTTTACAGCCAACCAGCTATGACTTTGAAACATTCTCATATTTTGTGTTTGTGTGGATGAAACCCCGACAACACAGACAAACCATCTCATTCGTATCCACGAGGGCTTTGTGTGCTTTCAGGGTAGCATGGCACTGATGTGAGACAAGCCACTAACAAGCAGTGAAAGCAGAAATAAACCCTCCACAGAGCGAAAAGATAAACTGCCTTCAACACAGGGGTCAGTTATTACACACACACATACACACACACAAACATATGATTCCTTTATGTATTGACGATTCTGTGTTCAGGGTTTCTTGCCTTCCAGCTGATGTGTACAGGAGCTGATTAGAGAGGTGATTTATGACTGACCATGAATGAACGGATATCGGAGCTCAGCTAGATTGATCTTAGTGGAGAGACGCTGGGGCTACAGGGTGAAGAGACAAATGAGCGGAAGGAGGTAAAGTGGAGCAAAGGGAACAAGATAAAGGTGGATATAAGAGCATCAGGCTGTTCCTGAAAAGAAGCCTGGATTCAGCATGAAGCTTATTGTCCGGGGCCAGAACAGACCTGAGACCTGCAAGCTGGGCTTAGCCGACAGGCTTTGCCAGGACCGACTCTGATGGTGTCAACACCCACCATCCTGATGATAAACAGGCTTTACATATGGTATTAATAAACTATAAATCACAAACATGTCCCTCGGGGTGTAATATAAAATAAGACTAATGAGTTCATGATTAACAGCTGTCTCATTAAAACAGCGTCTTCCTTAACACCTGATATTTCACTTTGAACAATAGCTGGTGTAAAATTACCACTTTACAGCGTAATGAGTTGTGGCGTTGGGATGTGTCTTCTATTTATTGTGTAACAATGACTCAATCACTTAAACGCACGCATGACTTCCCACAAAAATTAATTAGCATTGCATAATGAGACGCTGCTTCCACCCCGCAGCCACACTGCCATTCACATCAGACAAGTTGGGGAGGATAAACTGTCAACTTCAGAGTCTCCAGTTGCATCAGCTCCACACAAACGCACACACAAGCTGCCATGAAGGAGAGCACACAGAGGCCACTGCCAGCCACTGTTGAGTTTGTTCACTGCAGATAAGTGAAGACATCCTTGCCGTCACAGTGCCTGAACGCTGAGAATATGATCTTGGCTGAGGTTGTGTCGAGGAAGAAGTAGGGTGTGATGAATGGTAAATGCATGCATCTACCAGCATGCATGCACAGAGGATGTGCAGAGCAACTTGCAATACTCTAAGAAAATACGATTTTATATGAGTAATGTTAATGGCGTGGACTGGTGCAAATTAATCTCCCTGCTAATATGGATGATACAATTAACACCAGTACTCTTGGCCACCTGCTAAATGAGCTACTGCCACCTTCCCGGGGATGAAAATTGATGACAGCATTTGGGTAATGTGTTGATTATTTTCTAATGGAAACAAACTGGCCAAACTGTAGCCAAACTGAGGAACAACTCCTTTTACAGGCCTAAAAAAAATCCCCCCTTTTTTTGCTTTTTTCCTGTTTCCTCTCTTTAAAAAAGCTATTTGTTTGTTGCCTTGAAGGGATAATTCACTGTGTACCAGGAGCTGTCAGGGGTTAAACAGCCTGCTCAAGGCCACATCAGCAGATCTTTCCGTTTGCATGATGCTCAAGCACAAAAGCACACATGTGTTGGCAGCGGCTGACCCTGACCCTGTTTCTGCTGACAAATCCATCATATTTATACCAGGCAATAGCTGAAAAATGAACGGCACGGGACAAGGATCTCCCACTGCTATTATACTTCAATATGTAGGTAATGAGAGTGTGTCGGTGGACAGCATCTATCAGCCATCATTCACGCTGCACCATGGACACCATCACTCCGCTGTCACCATTTTTCACCTTAAGGAACAGAGCAGGGTTAGTAAAGATCCTGGTTGAAGGAGAGATCAAGGTTTGTTAAAGTTGAAGCAGAGTTCGAACTGAAAAATGCCTTACGGGGAACCAAGGTGAAAGTCAGGGGATGGAAGGATAACTGTGGGTGGCAGTAACCTTAATTTCACTCCTTAAATTGGTTGATCTTTGCTCCACTACATCTACATCTCTACATCTACAGGATGGATTGACATGGTTAAAATAAATTACAAGACCACTTTTCATCAAATGAATATGAGGTTTTATAATGTTTATACCCCAATGCATTTTGGTGACAAATTTAAGGTTAAACCGCTACATTAAAAACTATGAAATAGGTAAAATGAAAATCTGCGCGACCCAGAGTGAAGACAGCTTAATTTTGTTAATGTATACCTAAAATAAAAAAGTCATAATTTGTTTAGCTTTGTTTAGTGATTAGAGATCAATACATGCCAGAGACCAGGGGAAGATTAAATGAAGGAGCAAAGAAAGAGAGGAGGCGAGTGAATGCAAAGCTGCCAACATTATGAATCGAGTCGGAGACGCAGCCAAATTCAGCAGATGGTGAGTGAATGTAAACGGAAGCGAGTAATCAACTTTCCAACAAAACTCTTTATGGATGCAGAGAAGAAGGGGAGAGCCGAGATGGAAAGATGGAAAGGAGCTGGAAAATAGCCTCCGTGCAGCAATATGTTCTTCCCTTCGGTTACATTTGTTCCAATACATTTTTAATCAACCAATCAGGCTTGCCATGCTGGCCAACAACAAATGTTTTCTTCTTGTTCTGATTATGGATCTAAAATCCAGAAATGACAGAAACCAGAATCACAGACATCAACACAGCCTGGATGCTGATCAGCCGCACAAAAAAGAGAATAAAAAGAAAGAAAAGACTAGAGCAACAGATCCAAATGTAAATATATACATATATACCACTGGAATTACACAGGAGCTATTTTGAGAGAATGTTTGGACATTGTTCAGTGTTAAAAAATTTGTCAAAAAGAAAAGTTACAATCAGGATTGGGTAAGGGGAAACAACACAGGATCTCTAAGCTGAACTCCAAAAATACATTGTTCCCTCAGGGCGAGTCCTTTGTGCCGCCTCACAGCCGAGGTATCCAGTGTATACAGCAACCTAATGAAATCCCCTACAACACAAGAGGGACCACACAGGGCTTTGTTTACATCTGCCAACAACACGCAAGCAGAGTACAGTCTCGCCTTGTTTCAGACTCAGTTACAGCATGAGATAAAGTAAACACCAGCATCTAATGTATCCAGAAAAAAAACTTTTAAATTTATAGCTCAAAGTGTTAGACATCTGATTGCGTGCATACAATATATTTCTAAAAGGATTAAGCGGGTTTCCAGTCGCTCATATTGTGATCAGAGTTTAAATCAGTGCGGCTTTCATTGCCGTCGATCGCTGTGTTTACATGGACAAATATTTAATCTATCCAACTGAAATCAATCTGACCAGAGATTCCAGCTGACATGTTTACATGGATGCTGGAGAAATTGATCCCACTAGTTTACACGAAGGGAAGAATTGATATGATCGCAAGGCTTTTGACGTACTAATTCTGATGGAGCTGAAGAAGGTTTTTTTTTATTTTGACACTTTTGACTATCAGGATGGTCAAAAATCACTATCAGTTCCCAAAAAAAACATTGCCAGAACTGTATTTCTACTACCATTTTTCAAATCTTTCCTGAAACTCAGTGCCTCACCTAAACCCCCCAATTTGGTTCAAGCATGCACAGAAATAAGACAGAAACAATCAGAATGAGATCCTACAGTTATTTTCCCTGCCGCCCCGACCATAAAAAGGTTTAATCCGCCCTGCTTGATTAAGAGTTCTTTCCAATTGAGTCTGATTGGACGAGCAGAGGCGTTTACATGAGGCGTCGATCAGATGAAAAATGCTCCGTGTAAGCACAGCTTATGTTTGGTAATACTTTCGCTTTCAGTGGTGCATGCTTTACATACAGCATTGTATATGCAATGGTCGGCGGCTGCATCGACACAGTATTCACCAGCTGTTCTCCCAACTCATTACTTATGGATCAATGCTCAGGATCTACTCCACATCACCTTTTAGCATTCAGGGTAGCCCTTTATAGCAATTTTTCAATGTGTAGATAGTGAAATAAACTTCAGTAAACGTTCCTCTGTGTTTAAAGCAGACACTCCCTGATGCAACCCAGAGCATGGAAGGAAAGCGTGCCGCAGAAAAGAGAAATACGCCAATTTGGATGTCGAAGGCAGTATTTTCACCTGACCTGTGCTGGGTTCCTCAAACTAACTAATGTTAATGGCGTTAATGTTTAAACACATGATTAAATTTGTCATTAAGAGATTTGGTTGCAGTTCTCATTCTTCCATTACCAAAAGTCCTCACCCTCAACTCAGGTGTCAGGAAGTATAGAAATGCAATGAAAAAGCTTTGCAGCTAAGCTTCAGTGTGACAAATGGGGAGTGAGAATGTTACATTTAGTTGCTGCTAAAACTCCGGCAAACAGAGCATACCACTGATTCAGCGCCACATTTTATTATGATGTGTACAAAGTCAAAGCAACAGGATGAACCACCTGCTATATTCAGCATGCTTCACTTTATTTACTCATTGAGACAAAGTGGGACTTGATCAAAAATGCAAATTAGAGAGTAAAAAAGCAGCCTTATAACAGTGAGGTTGTACAAAGATGAGAGTTGAGGCTGAGCAGGCACGATGCTTCTGTGCTCCTGTGCCAAAGAGAAGATATAAGCTGTGATGAAATCCAGAAAAAGACGAGTGTGCCGAGGTGCGGCTGCTCTCCCCTACGGCCTGCGCATACAATCCCTAACTATTGTCATTTTCTGAACAAACAAGCTCCTCATCTGAGTAAATCTTTCTGTAAAGTCTCTTTCCTAAGGCTTTTCACGTAGAAAGGCTCAACTCCCTCGACTCTTCAGTGGGTTCAACATAATTTTGACAACATAGACCAGAACCAATAAAACACAGCAGACGGGAATACAGAAAAAGTGCAGAGCTATTTAAAGTTAGGCCTTAAGCACTTCTGTCAAGCGAATCTGCTCCTCCTTTTTCTTTTTTTGTATTAGACATAGTCTCAAAACGCTAGCCCGCAGGGCTATCATCAAGGCTACACTAGTAGCAGGAGAACATCTGCGCTTGCCTTTGGGCTTTTTCCTACCCAT
This sequence comes from Craterocephalus amniculus, assembly GCA_036024015.1. Lineage (NCBI taxonomy): Eukaryota > Metazoa > Chordata > Actinopteri > Atheriniformes > Atherinidae > Craterocephalus > Craterocephalus amniculus. Next base: position 35,737 of record JAVQJG010033567.1, read on the forward strand.
CACACCGTGGAGGGCTTTGGCTCATCCCGAGGCGAAGTGGTCATAGAAACCCACTCATGTATGAATGTTACTTTGCTCAAACATGACTCCAGGAACAGAGAATGAGACGAAAAGACAGGACGGGTCAGGACTGTCCTGGGAGACACCGCATGTGTTCGTGACGTAACAGAGAAGTGAAACGGACACACCGCTTGGGTGTTTTGGAGCATGAATATTATCATTCATGAGAAAAAACCGGCAGGTTGTTCACGGGGTTTTCCTCAAAACATCTGTTTTTAATGTTTTAAACTATTCATATGATCAAAAACAGGACTTTCTTGGTTGATTCTGTCTGGTGATTGTGTCTGAAAAACTTGAAAATTTATGAAAAAAATACACGAACTGCTAAATTTATCAGCATAGAACTGTTCCAGCTCTACAACTTTACAAGGCTGAATTTAATCACTAAATATTATTCAGGAATTCAAAGTAAATTGGCAACGACAATGTTTTTTCTAAGTTATAATAAAAGGACAAGGACTCACAAGCATCCAAGGACAAAAGGGATTTGTGTTGTTACCGAGTCTATAAGCGGGACTGGAATTGGAAATATCACTTCTTATTATACGGATAACACTTGGCATTATGATTCACAGACTTTTAAATCCAACCTAAATCCAGACTCTTCCTGCAACCCAGCCACTAGCAAAGCTTTATTTAAATGCAGTCTAAGGTCTCTATAGGAGACTGTGTAAACACTGAGGATGACCCTGCAGCATCGTAGTGTCTGGAGGAACATGTTGTATATGGAACAGCAGCTAAAAATAACCCCGTGTCGGCTCATCTTTGTCTTGCTTTGTATTATTGTAACCCCTCGTAATTGCTCGACTGAATCAAATTAATTACGAAGACATTTCAAAGGGTTTCTGGTTCAATCAGTGGCATTTTCAAGAAATAGACCAAAATTCTGGGGTTTATATATTCAGCTGAATGGATAAATTCAGTCTAAAAGTAAAATATAACAGATTGCATTTATTATGATCTTTAAAAAAATATCCGTTATACAATAACGGAAATGATGGCCTATGCGAGTTGGGTTTAAAGGAGGAGGAAGAGTTAAAGAAGGTGGAGCGTTTGCAACAACTGACACAACGCTGACGAAATGGAAGTAACATTCATTTTGTTATTGTTTCGATGAATCATTACTACATGCAAGTTACAAGAGTGCCATAAAAATGACTCGTCCCCGGAGAGAACTTTCGTAATTCTAGCAAACCTATTCTGGATTTTCTTGCTCTGTGGTCCAGTATTCCTTGCATCTGTGTGTGTGTGTGTGTGTGTGTGTGTGTGTGTGTGTGTGTGTGTGTGTGTGTGT